>JAJPUD010004485.1:0-18879 GCA_023553655.1 Myrmecobius fasciatus
GAAAGCGCGTATATTACCCGCCGGCCTCCGGGATCTGTCGGACAAATAAAAAGTGTGTTTACAGCCCGTGGACGTCTCCCGAGAGCGATCCATCAGCCGAGACAAGACGCAGACAGGAAATTAAGTGGCTGAGGCTAAGACAGTGGGACGGGCGGGAGGACCGGCGGGGATGGGACAGAGGGCCAGACGGCCAGACCCACGAGTGGGGGGCAGGGCACGGGGACCGATCCGGGGGCGTTGGGGCGCGTCGGCTCTCTGCACCCATTAAGGGACGCCACAAGGGGCCTGTTACAGTGTCTTCCCTGGGGGGGGGGAGGAAGAGAAGGGGTCCCCCGCCCTGCAGCTGACTTGGGGCTGTGGTCCTCTAGTTCTCTGCTCTTCAAACATTGCTTCTCATCCTTTTTGTGTCCTGGACCCCTCTGGAGGTCAGTCTGGTGCAGCTTTCTTAGAATCGTGTTTTTGAATGCTAAAATAAAACTACACGGGATCACATAGGAAGCCAATAATATTGAAATACAGCTATCAGAACATGTAAAAAAAAAAAAAAAGTTCCCTGACCTCAGGTTAAGAACCCTCGTTTTGAAATGAAGGAAATTGTCTTTGTCATCTGCTTAGGGCTCTCAGGATGCTCAGAGGAGGTGATGGAAGAGAAAGTGTTTTCAAAATGGGAGGGAGCATAGAAAGCTATCTTTCTAAAGCCGCCTAATCCCCTCTTCCTGTTTTTCTCCTTCTCCCTCTCCCCTCCTTTCTTTTCTCTCTCTTCCTCTTCTGTCTGTCTCTTGCCCTGCCCCTTCATCCCCTCCCCCCCTCCATATCAAACCAGGCAGGAAACAAAAGACATGGTTACCTGGTAGTTCTGGACAACTATTCCTTCCTCTTTCTAGTCCTCAGTTTCTCTCTCTGTTAAGTAAGAGGGCTGAGCTAAATGATTTCTCCTGTCCCTTGCCAGCTTCTAGGGTTTTTTCTTCCTCCTCTATATAACTGTCCCCAGAAAGACTAGGAACCCCAGCCTAACTTGGAACTCCAGCTTCCTCTGCCCCTGGATCCCTCCAGCCAGCCCTCACATCCATCACCATCATGGGATTGCTACAATTAGCACTCTGCATAAGCCACCTGCCTTCCTAAATCACTTCACTCGTGAATCTCCCCTGAAAAGCTGGGACTAGACAGGCAGTGGGTGGAGAGAACAAAGGGAGAAACTGACTTGATGGGGATTCCATGTCTTAGGATCTCAAAGCTAAAAGGGAAGTCAGAAGGCATCTACATCAACCCATAAGGAAGCAGGAATACCCTCTGCCATCCTTCACTTGGATACCCTCATCCACAGGGAGCTCACTATCAAATCAGGCCGTCAGTTCTTCTGTTGGACAGTTCTTGTTGTTAGGAAGCCTTTCCTTATATTGATGCAAAACACTTCTCTCTCTACCTTCCACCCAGTGATCCCAGACTTGCTAATGACCACTCTATTCCCGAGGCCAATTTCCCTTGTCCTCGGCAGGGGTTGGGTATTAGCAGAGCCTCCAGACAGGCTGAACAGCCATTGCTGGGGCGGCCACAATCATGCTGACATGGTCAATAATTACCGGGTAATTACCAAGTTATTACATGGCTCATTGCTCCCTGTGAAACAGCCAGCAAGATACCCAGCCCAAACTCTGTGCCAGGGCCCATCTCTGCCACCCAGCCCTGGCACGCAGCTCCCATTTGCTGCTACAATGAAACCCAACCAGCTAGAACAACAGAAGGAGGCCTGGGCTGGGAGTCGGGAGACCTGGGTTCTGGGCCGAGCTCTGTGACTGACCCCCATGGTTCACTTAAGATTTAGATTCCTCCTGTTTGGGCTTCAATTTCATTTTCCTTTGGATTAGATGCTCCCGAATCCCCCTCCTGCTCTGATTTTTCTCATCAGCAAGGTTTAAGATTTACTCTCAACCCAGCTAGATGGCTCAGTGGATGGAGTGCCCGGCCTAGAATCAAGAAGACCTGAGTTCAAATGTGGCACTTACTACCATATCACTCTGGATCTCTTAATCTCTATTTGCCTTAAACCACTAGAGAAGGAAATAGTGTATCATCACTCTTGTTGTGAAGAGATGGACACAAGTTAACAAGAATGGTTCTGTGTTCTAACATTCTGTGTTCTAAGGTCAGACTCTGACATTCTGGAATAGAACAATAATGTTCTGAGATTCCCTTCAGTTCTGACATTCTATGTTCTAAGGTTCTCTTCACCTCTGACATTTTGGGTTCTGAGGTTTCCTCCAGCTCTGAATTCTGTGTTCTAAGGTCAGACTCTGACATTCTATGTTCTGAGGTTCCCTTCAATGCTGACATTCTGGGTTCTGAAGTTCCTTCCAACTCTGACATTCTGGGTTTTAAGGTCAGACTCTGACATTCTGTGTTCTGAGGTTCCCTCCAGCTCTGACGTTCTGGGTTCTATGGTTCTCTCCAGCTCTGACATTCTGGGTTCTATGGTTCTCTCTAGTTCTAACATTTTATGTTTTGAGGTTCCCTCCAGCTCTGACATTCTTTGTTCTGACTTTCTGTTTATGTTCTTCCAGTTCTAATAATAACAGTGATAATAATCACATCTTAACACTTTTGTTCTGTAACAAAAAGCACTCATTTTCTCCACCTGTGGAAAAGACTTCAGAATGCAAAATATACAAGAATGACAAGACAGTAACTTTGTCTGAAACCATTTCCATTTGAATGCTATTAAAAAAAATGAACCAAGATAATAATAACAATAATGATGATGATGATGACATCTCTGTTGTACTTCAAGGTTTACAAAGTGCTTTTCCTTACATTTTCTCCTTTGATCCTCACGATAACCCTGTGAGGCTATTATCCTAATTTTACAGATGAGCAGATGGTCTATCAGAGAGCCTGAGTGACTTGTCCTGTTAATCGTCACATGAAAGATTTAAGGCTGGGTCTTCCTGATTCCAAATCAACATTCTATCCCAGAACATCACACTCCTTTCTTCTTT
Source organism: Myrmecobius fasciatus (assembly GCA_023553655.1). Classification (NCBI taxonomy): domain Eukaryota; kingdom Metazoa; phylum Chordata; class Mammalia; order Dasyuromorphia; family Myrmecobiidae; genus Myrmecobius; species Myrmecobius fasciatus. The sequence continues at coordinate 2,997 of JAJPUD010004485.1, forward strand.
TCTGAGTTCTAAGGTTCTCCCCCAACAACATCTCCATCCCAACCCCCACACCTCTGCCACCTCAGACATCTAGAATTCTGAACTCTTGGAAGTAAGGGTTCATAGGAACTATGAACCTTCTCTCTTGCTCTCATTCTTCTATACTCTCCTGTTTTTACACATCCAGTTTTCCTCCTCTTTTTTTTTCTTCTTATATTAAAATGTTCCTGTTTTCTGGTGATCATTGGGTTCGGATTAGAAGATTTATTCTTACAAATAAGTGAATTGGATTTGTTGAACTCTAAGGCATCCCCTTTGAGGGAAGTCAATGGTACTCTGGCTCCAAGTTCAACAGCCTTCTGAGCAGCCCATACTAGGGGTGAGGAGGTTGCTGAGGAAGATTCTGGGATCAGCCAGCCCTTGGTCTCCACCAGAACAAAACTGGGCAGTGATTTTCAATACCTACTTCACTGACTGACACTGACCCTTGAAGGTCAGGAGAGTTAGGGGAAAAAGAAAAAGGAAAAAAAAAAGTCACTGACTCCAAACAAGTGGGGAGGGTCTCAGGCACTCTGGCTCTCTCTCTCTCTCTGTCTCTCTCTTTCTCTCTCTGTCTCTCTCTGTCTCTCTCTCTCTCTCTCTCTCTCTCTGTCTCTCTCTGTCTCTGTCTCTGTCTCTCTCTAAGATCTATTGAGAAGCAGTGGGATGAAGTAAGTAGACTTGAAATCTAGAGACTGCTGGGACTAGCTTCAGGAAGACCCGAGTTTGAACTCAGCCTCCAAAGGATTGTCTGGAGGATAAATCGAGATGGATAACGCTTTGTGAGGGTCTTTGCAAACCTGGAAGCTCTGTATAAATATTAGCCATGATTCAGACTTTTTTTTGGTTGTTTGACCTTGAACAAGTCACTTTACTTCTTTGAAATTCATTCTTCTATTTATCTGCAAGATGGGGATATTACTTGTACCACCTATCTGATGTTATAGTAGTTGTTATGAGGAAAATGGTGTCAGAATAGGGATTTTATTCATGATGTCAGACTGGGAAGGTCCTTAGAACACATGGTGTCAGATCTAGGGCCTTAGAACACAGGATGTCAGAGCTAAAAGGACCCTTAGAATTCAGAATGACAGAGCTGAGAGGATCCTTAGAACATAGAATGTCAGAACTGGGAGAGCCCTTAAAACACTGAATGTCAGAGCTGGGAGGGCCCTTAGAATACAGGATGTCAGAGCTTGGAGGGCCCTTAGAACAAAGAATGTCATAGTCTTCTAAGAGAATGGCTCTTAGAAAAGAGAATGTCAGATCTGGGAGATCCCTTAGAATACAGGATGTCAGAGCTTGGAGGGCCCTTAGAACACTGAATGTCAAAGGTGGGAAGATACTTAGAACTGAGAATGTCAGAGCTAGGAGGGCCCTTAAGACATAGGATGTCAAACTTGAGAGGGATCTTAGAACACTGAATGTCAGAGATGGGAGGGCCATTACAATACAGGATATCAGATCTGGGAGGGCTCTTAAAACACAGGATTCAGAGCTGGGAGGATCCTAAGGACAGGGCTGTGATTGAGGGGGTCAATATTCCATTCAGGACCCCTGAGATGAGTCATTTACACTCAACATTGGTGTGGAGCTTGCAAGGTTGAGATGTGCTTTACTCATGTTCATCTGATCCTCACCACAGACTTGAGAGTCAGGTAGATCCCTGACTATTATTACTATCTCTATTTAACAGAGGGAAAAACTGAGGCTCTGTAAAAGACAACTTGCTGGTGACATTGACTGCAATTAGTAAGGGTCAGATGGTGGATTCTGACTCGTCTTTCCCCCAGGATTCTTTCTGCTTTGTTTCCCCCATTCAAATCCTAATTCTGACATATGACCTATATTGGCCAAAAGACTTGATTTTCTCATCTGTAAAACAAGGGGGTTGAGCCCTATAAGAGTAATCCTTACATCCACCATCCCTACCCTCCTGGACACAGAAATATTGACTTCTCAAGTGAATCAATCAATCAAAGGTATAAACTGGTGAAAAGCAAAGAGATTAATCATTGAATAAAACCAGATAACATCATGCAGAAAAAGTACTGGGATTGATTATAAGAATCAAATATATCTCGGGGCCGTGTGTCTGAGAGCATCCCAACAGGCCCATTGGAGCAATAGTAGTATTCTAACAATGGGCCAGGCTAGGGGTGAAGGCTGGAGTCTTCTTCCTCCTCCTTCCATGACTAGAGAGAATTTGGTCCTTTTGAACTTCACAAGATAAGGTGACATGGATTTCTCCATGTATCAACAGCAGTGTCCTTGGAATGACTTGATCACAGTATCTTCACTGGGAGCTGAGAGATATGTAGGAGGAAAATTAGACAGACTGGGGAAAGAAAGTTTCAGGATTCTACCAGGAACCAACCCGTGGAGTCCAACAGAGAGAGCCGCACCTAAGGGGAACTTCACGAGAACTCCATTAAGGGGAGAATGGACTTGAAGTAGCCATTGGCCATGAGTTCACCTTCAGCTATATTTGCTCTTTAAGTCTGAAGCTGCTCCCCCCAGGGACCTTGTGAGTGAGAGAGTATGCCCTGGTTTGGGGAAAATGTTTTATATCAAATTTTCTTACTATATCATCTCAGTGAATATTGCTTTGTAAAAGCTAATTAACTTTGGCTAATTGATAATCAATTGGGAACATACCGGATGGGGGATCCTGAGCAACGGTAACAGACTTTTCCAATTCCTAAGAGTTACCCCTGGAACTCTGAGGGGATAAGTAGAAACCACTCTCTAGAGCCCCAGCCTGCACATGTAAGGGTGAGTTGGGAAATAGAAGGGAGGGGGTAAAGAGAAGGGCTCCATTGCATGGCCGCTAAGTCTCCTCCATCTCTATATTTTTGATCCTGCGTTGCTACATTTCTGTTCTCTGATTTCCCAATTCTATGCAGAGTGTCTCCCATGATCCTCATAGCTCGATGCTATAATTAAAATCCATGATTACTCAGTTCTGTTTGATGGTTCTCAGATCATGGGAGGTCCCGTTACTTCCTGCTGGCTGGTTTGATGACAGACCTAATGAGAGAAGAGCGAAATGGGGCGCGATGGAGAGTGGGAAAAACATGTCATTGCCCTCAATAAGATTATTCATCATCTTTGCACTGACTTCCTCCAGAGCCACCACAGAGGCAGCCTCACTCCCTGAGGGGATGGTCAGGCCAATAGAGATGAAAAGAATTGAAGAAAAGAACAGCACCATGACCATTTCTCCTTAGAAGGGTGTGGATCCTAGGAAGTCTCCATCCTAGGGCCCAGGGGCAACATTGTGGAGTAGTTCTTGATGCTGGGGTGAGAGCTCCTCCATCCCCTATCAGGAAGAAGGCAGTGAGACAGAGTATACTGGACCTCTGGAATCAGGAAGAGTTGAGTTCAAATTCTGCCTTTGACACTTTGAGGACCCTCCCTTACCCTCACTTCAGCTCAATGAACCTGTCTCCTCATCTGTAAGTTGGGAACAGTACCCATGGTACCTGTCTCACAGACTTATTGAAGTTTCAAATGAAATGTTATGTAAAGAGCTATGAATGCCAGTTGTCATAATTGTTGCCAGTGGCCGCCATCATTTAGGCTGGTGATTACCCTCTTGTAGTTCTCTCCTCTTTCCTTAGAATGTCAGGGAACCCGTGGAAGAGTGGACATGGGCTCAGCATAGCTCTCAGCAAAACACACAACAGCATCCTGGAAATGTAGTGGGTCTTTAATTTTACTAGTCTTTACTTAGATTTTACTAGTCTTTAATTTCATCACTACCCCACCACCACTCTCACCACTACCCTATTACTATTACCTCACCCCCCTCCCATTATTACCAATTACAGTCTGTTGAGAGGCTGAGAGAGATTTAGAGACTTATTTGGGTCAATGGCTGAGGCAAGATTTGAACACAGGTCCACACATCCTAATTTTGCAGGATTTTGCCTCATTCCTTCCATAACCCCTTAGTGGAGGATCTACTTAACATTTTGGAAGAATCCTTTTGGGTCTCTTAATGTTCCTCGTATATCATTACTTCATGGAAATTCAGGGTGAGGATAGTAACATTAGGTTAATTGATGGTTTATTGATACTGACAACCAAGCACAGCATGGAGGAATTGGACAGATGGACAGCAATTCAGTCAGGGATAAAGTCCCAGGTGGACTCCTGCGCCCCCCCCTCCCATGGGGCAGTATGCAGGATGGTGGCCCAGATGAGCAGCGGGGTCTGTGCTCTGGTTGAAGGCACTGAGCTGCTGGGGGTCCAGGTTTATGTAGGATTTTCAGACAAAGGGCCTGCCGTGGCAGCTGTCGTGCCATGGGTGGGGTGCTGGGGTCAGTGAACATGGACCAGTAGCCAAAGGTGGGTGTGGGGGGAATGGTTTCTGAAGATTAATCAGGAAGGTCTAGTCAGGATGAGGAGACTAGGATGATAACCAGGCCCAGGGAGCAGCAAGTTTGTGGGGTCATTTCTGAGGCCAGCTTGAACTAAAATTTATGTCCAGGTGCTGTGGAAAAAAAGCCTGGTCCGGGAGAGGGGGCGAGAAAAGCGTCACTCTTTATTCTGATTATTGCTGCCAAAATGAGGCAAAAAAAATCCTTAAGAAGCAAAGACAATTGGTCTTCTTGGCAAGCAGAGAAGAAAAACAGGCTAAAGGTGCCTAGATTTAGAACAGAGAATCCCAGAATGAAAAATGTTAGAGCTGGGAGAGCTCTTAGAACACAGGATGTCAGAGCTGGAGGACCCTTAGAACACTAAATGTTAATAGCTAGGAGGACTCTTAGAACACAAGATTTCAGAACTTGAAGAGCTCTTAGAACACAGAATGTCAGAGCTGGAGGGCTTTTAGAACACAGGATGTCAGAGCTGGAGGACCCTTAGAACACTAAATGTTAATAGCTAGGAGGACTCAGAACACAGGATTTCAGAACTTGAAGAGCCCTTAGAACATAGGATGTCAGAGCTGGAGGGCTTTTAGAACATAGGATATCAGAGCTGGAGGGCTTTTAGAACATAGGATATCAGAGCTGGAGGGCTTTTAGAACACAGGATGTCAGAGCTGGAGGACCCTTAGAACACTAAATGTTAATAGCTAGGAGGACTCTTAGAACACAAGATTTCAGAACTTGAAGAGCCCTTAGAACACAGGATGTCAGAGCTGGAGGGCTTTTAGAACACAGGATGTCAGAGCTGGAATGGCTTTTAGAACACAAGATGTCAGATCTTGGAGGGCTCTTAAAACAGAGATTGTCAGAGCTTGAAGGAACCTTAGCACTCAGGATATCAGAGATGGAGGACCCTTAGAATCCAGAATTTTAATATTTAGGAGGATCCTTAGAACAAAGGATGTCAGAGTTGGGAGGAACTTTAGAAATGAATGTCAAAGTCCTTAGGACTTGGAATACAGAATAAAACGATGTACCTGAAAAATGATTCTAAAATTGCTGAATGCTTCTGAGATGCTAGGAGAGGAGTTGAATTGTAGGCTGGGGATCATGGGATAATGAGATTTAGAGAAGGAATGGACCATAGCAATCACCTACTTCCAGAATCCCAGAGTCTCAGAATTGTAGGGGAAGCACATATTTCCTGCCATCTTTTTCCCCGCTTAATAGTATTTTATTTTTTCCAATTACATGTAAAGATAGTTTTCAACATTCATTTTTATAAGATTTTGAGCTCTATATTTTTTCCTCTCCTTTCCTCCCCTCTCCCCTCCTTAAGATGGCAAGCAGCCTGATATAGATTATACCCAGACGATCATATTAAAGATATTTCTATATTAGTCAATCCCCAGCCATCCCTCAATGCATATATAGACAAGAACCTTCTGGATCATGTGCCTGATGAGTGGTCATCCAGCCCTTGCTTGAAGCCCTCCCAAGCCTGGGAGCCCACCGCCCCCTGGGACAGTCCCTTACTATTGGAAACCCCTTATCATTGTCAAGTTTTTCCTTTGCTCAGGCCTAAATGTGTTCCTTCACTCATTGCTTTCTGGGACCAAAAAAACCAGCTCTTATTTCTCCTTTTCATGGGAAACCTTTACATACTAATATATTCTTTTCCCATGCAGGTGTCCACCCTGTCAGTCACCCCCTAGGGTTAGTTTAGAGTAACCTTGGACAGAGGTTGTTTTCCAGTTTAAAAAAAAACTGCCCTGACTCTCTACCCAGGCTCCCAGGGTATCATTCCTTCCTTAGAAAATCCCAAGATTGGCCATGAGTCTGTGAGACCTCCAAGCACCCCAGCATCACCTTCCCCCCTCTCCCTTGCCTATTTGCTTACCCCCACCCCTTCTAAATTTGAACCCACAGACCAAGGTGTCTTGCTTATTCTAGGAGATTGCATAATCTCTCAGGGACAGCCATGGGGGCCAGAGGTGGCAGGGGGAAGTAAATATGAAGGCTGGCAGCAAGATTTCCTCCCATGTGTCTCCATTCTGCTGGGGTCTGGAGTCAAGCCCACAAAGTGTTTGCCCCTGAGGACCCTAGAGAAAGGGAATCTCGATGGTCTGTTAGCTGCTGGGTCCTTCGGTGACATTGAAGTTTCCAGGCAGCATTAACCAACAGAACCACATGATACCTTGTGGAACGATACAGTAATAGAGGAACTGGAGGTCTTATAGAGGGCGTCAGTCCCCCATTGACTGGAATGCTCATCTCTTCTTCGGAGAAGGGAAAGAAAAAAGAATGAGCATTTATACCACATCTACTACGCACCAGGAACTATGCTAAGTGCTTTTATAAAGATTATCTCAGGTGGTGCAGTGGATAGCGCACCAGCCCTGAAGTCAGGAGGACCTGAGTTGAAATCTGGTCTCAGACACTTAATGCTTCCTAGCTGTGTGACCCTGGGCAAGTCACTTAACCCCAATTGTCTCTTCCCCTCAAAAAACAAACAAACCATGATCTCATTTGGTGCTCACAACAACTCCTAAAGGGAGATGCTATTAATTATCTCCATTTTACAGTTGAGGAAACTGAGGCAAACAAGTGCCTTGTCCAGAGTGGTTGTTTTTGCTGTTTTTCAGCTGATTCATTCTTTGGGAACTCATCTGGGATTTTCTTGGCAAAGATACTGGAGTGGTTTGCAAAAACAGGCAGGATACGGAAAATAGTCCAGGAAATAGTCCTGGTGATCAAAGGCATTGAAACCCTTGTCTTTTTATCCCAAACCCATCATTCTTTCTGGACACACACACACACACACACACACACACACACACACAGAGCCAGTGTATGCCAGAGGCTTTGGACCCAAAGTCTGCATCCTAAGGTCAATATTAGCTTTCTCCACTGACACATCACACTGTTGACTCATCAAACTTTCAGTCCAGTAAAACTCTAATATCTTGTTCAGGGCAATACTGTTTAATTGTCCCCTGCTACCACCCCCCAATTCTGCACTGATGAAGTTGATTTTTTAACCCAAGTATAAGACTTCACATTGCTCCCTGTTAAATGCCATATCTTCTTAAATTCAGTCCAGTGTGGAGGCAGCTAGCTGGTACAGTAGATAGTGAGCAAGATCTGAGTGCAAATCTTGCCTCAGACATGAATTAACTGTATCATCCTGGGCAAATCACTTTACTTCTTTTTTTTAATTTATTAATTTTTTTTTTATTTGCAAAACATATGTATGGGTAATTCTTCAACATTAACCCTTACAAAGCTTTCTGCTACAAATTTTTCCCCCCTACTCCCCACCCCTCCCCTAGATGGCAGGATATCCACTACATGTTAATTATGATAAAATATTTGACAAATTGAATATATGTATACATATTTCCACACTTATCATTGTCGAAATCACTTTACTTCTGCCTGCCTCAGTCTTCTCAACTATAAAAAATGGGCATCATAGTAGCACTTATCTCCCAGGGTTATCAGGATCAGTTGAGCTATTTATATAGTGCTTAGTGTGTGAAACATAATAGGCTTTAAAGTGCATTTTTATTTCCTTTCGGTGTTCTAGCCTATTAAATTTTTTTTTGGAATCCTCCCCCTAGCTTTGTGTCATCTATAAATTTGGTAAGGATGTGCTATTATTCAAGTCATTGGTAACAATATAAAACACCCTGGAGTCATATGTTGATCCCTGGGGCACTCCACTAAAGACCTCTTTCCAAGCTGCCATCAAACAATTCATGATCTTCTTTTGGGTCTCGCTTATCCTGTTCTCAACTCATTTAACTTCATTACTATCTAACCTTCTATTCCAAAAGGTTAGGACCCTAGGTGTAACTAGGTTTGGGCAACTGGGATTTTGACCCAGGGCACTGGTCCAGAAGAATAGTGACAATATTTTGCTAAAATAGAGGCAAATTCAATCTAGGGTGCTTCCCCCTAATCCATCAATCTAGTAACATTGTTTTAAAAAAGGGGTAACCTGTGCAGCAAGATAACTGTATAAATATGTATACATATATTGGATTTAATATATATTTTAACATATTTAATATGTATTGGACTACCTGCCATCTAGGGAAGAGGGTGGGGGAAAGGAGGGGAAAATTTGAAATAGAAGGCTTTGCAAAGGTCAATGTTGAAAAATTACCCATGCATATGTTTTGTAAGTAAAAAGCTTTTATAAAAATTAAAAAAGAAAAAGGCTAACTCTAACCTTCCTAGAGGTGGGAAGTCCATCTCTCTTGCATAGTACATGTGTTTTCAGACTTTTTCCAATGTATCCATTAATTGTGCTGATTTCTCCTCTTTCCTTCCTCTCTTCTTCATTTTTTCCTTCTTTCTTCTCTTCCTTCCTCCATTCTTTTTCTTTTCTTCTTTCTTTTTTCTCCTTCCCTCCTTTATTCTCTTCCTCTCTTCCTCCTTTTCTTCCTTCCTCCCTCCCTCCATCATCTTTCTTTATTCTTTCCTTCTTTCTTTTTCTTCCTCTCTCCCTTCTTTCTCTTTCCTTTATTTTCTTCTTTCTTTTTCTCCCTTCCTCTTTTCCTTTCTCCCTCCGTTCATTCCTCCCTTCTTTCTGTGTGTGGGGAAAATAATACAGAAAACTATGATAATTTAGAAAACAAAGGCACCAATAAGAATTTATTTTACCAACAACAATTAATCAAACATCTGTGAGCCACCTGTTATGTGTCAGGTACATTTTTAAGTGCCGGGGATTGTTTTTGTTGTTTGTCTTTCATTTTCAAAGAGAACCAGTGACATTATGGGCCGATATTTTGACTCATATGTGAATTGGATCGAAGGGAGGCAGAGTTGCACAAAGTCATCACTATCTCAGCCAGACAGTAAGTAACTGAATGAGGATTCAAACTCATGTCCTCTGACTCAGCATTCATTGCTTTCTTTAATGTTATTCTCTAGGGAAACTTCATAGTCTCCTGGGAAGAGAATGAGAGGAAGGGTGTTCCCAGGCACATCTTCCTGCTTGCTAGAATGTCCTCTACTCTCCTCCATCCCAGTGGGGTTGAAGCTCAGGGTTCCCATATGGGGAGACAGCAGGCAGCCTTGCCATCTGGGACCACAGGGCCCCCTTCCTCCCTTGGCTAATGGAATTTCCCACCCCCCACCATGCCACAGCCACTCTCCTCTGTCTGAGCCACTTGGATCTTTTGGAGAAGATGCTCAGAGAGAACCACCCTCCTCATTCCCATTCCAGCTCAGTTCTGAGGTGCTGGCAGTCTGATCTCTTCTTTCCCTTCCATGCCCTGGCTATTCTCTCTTGTTCACATGACCGGTCGGCCTCAGAGCCAAGGGAGGGTCTCTCAGGACAACAGCCACATCCTCTCTTCTGAAAGCAGGTTCCCTAAGAGTGAAACCTGGGTCTCTTCCTGTTGTATTATGTTAGATAGGTTAGGATCTGTTCCATAACAGAGGGATGGAAAATAAAATATTCTTTTATTCTTAGGGAATAGAAAGGGACTGGACAGGGGAGTTAGCATCCCTCCGAGAATCCCTCTCAGTGCAGCCAATGACACCCAAGTCTAAAAGCAGATGAGATACTTGTTACCCTCTACCTCAAGAGCCACTGGGAACTTGTGGCAGATTCAGGAACATACCATCAGGACCCTGGAGAGGGACTTGTTGCCACTGGGAATGACAGTCAAATGCTGAATTATGGAGCTTGAACAGTTTTGCTACAGGTAGGATGGGAGTCATAATACAGAAACTCCCAAGGCATTGGGTTGGGCAATGAAAGGAAATATGCTCCTCTAAATTCCAATGCCCTGGGTCAAAATTCCAGTTGCCCAAACCTAGTTATACCTATGGTCTATAGCCATCCCGTACTTGTATCTGCAGGGAGATTCACAGTGACAGGTAACTTCCTTTCTCCCTCAGGCCCAGGGCCAGAAGGCTATAATCCATTCAACCTTTCTTTGCTCTTCACTTTTTTCCTGCCCACACTAGGAGGGTTGCTCTGTGTAATCCTGGTATTGTCCCTGGCTGGTTTTACATACATTTATAAGCTTTTCATAATAGATTTACTCTCCTCTAGAACACCCTGCACAGGGCGATTAGAGGCATAAAGCTGTCTATAATTGAAACCTCCTCCACCCACCTCCCCTGGCTGCTGCTTCTTCTTCACCCGCCTCCCTTGAGAAGGAGAGCCACACTCCGGAGTGCAGGGAGAAACCCCCAAGACAGCTTAGCGGGATGTCCTGTCCTCACAGTGGTGACCTGCAATGATAAGTGACATTAATAATCACCATTTACATAATAGCAGCTATTCACATTTCTCTAGAGATTTCAGGTTTCCCCAATGCTTCCCATATAAACCTCCACGCTTCCTCAGGAGGTGGTATTTCCCCTCCTTGGAGGTCTTCACTCAGTGGCTGTACAATGACTTGTTGGGTAGTATTATAGCAGTGATTCTTTGAGGGGGGGGCGATGATGTGTCCTGCAATCATTTCCAGGTTTGATCACTGTTTTGCTATGTACACCCCCTATTAGGCAGATGGGCAAATTGTATTGTTATCCCCACTTTACAGATGAGGAATAGGAGGTCCCACAGTCAGAAGGAGCCATAGATGGAACTTGTAGTCTCCACTGATGTCTCTCCACTGCTAGTCCCAAGGCCGATCCCATTTTTCACTGTTTCAGCAAAATGCCCCATGACACAAAAGCCAAATTCGATTATGCAGAATTATTCCCTATCAGTGAGAGGTCTCCAAAAGCACCACAGGCTGCCTTTGGCGGTAGTGTGTTCTCCCTTCCTGGAGGTCTTCAAGCAGAGGTTGGAAGATGAGCTGTCAGGTATGTCATGAAGGGAGTTTTTTGGGGGGGGGATGGGAAAGGGATGCTATAGGTTGAACTGGAAGGTTACTGAGGTCTCCTCCTCTGAGGATGCTTTGAAGTTTCCAGCTGTCAGAATCCCACAGCTTCTGTGCCTCAGAAAAGAGGGAAGGGTTCAAGAGGTCTTGAAGAGGTCACCTCAGTCACTGACCATGTCATTGATTTTCCTTTCCCCCCTCACCCCCAAACCCACCCCACTTCTGGACTTCTCTCTGCCAATCTGTTGAAAGCACCACCAGGTTCATGATCTGAGTCATCCTCATGCCTTCCCTCCCCTTCACCTGAACATCCAATTCAAGCTGACAAATCTTATCAATTCTCCCTTGACACCTTTTGTGTACATAGCTTTTCCCTCACTCAGAGCCACTACCCTAGTCACCCTTCAGCTGGTCTATTGCGAAAACCTTTAGTTTCTTATCCCCGACTTGAATCTTTCCCTCTCTAATGCAGTCTCCACTCAGCTGCCAAAAGGATCTGCCCAAGTTGTTCCTCTGCTTGAGAAACCCTAGGGACTTCCCGCTGCCCTTACAATCAAATACACTCTAGTTCCAGCCTGCCTTTCTGGTCTTATTACCCATCACTCCCCTTCACCTATTCTTTGGTCTAGCCAACCTGGCTCTGTGGTGCTCATCACACATGATACTGCATCCTAGGGGCTTTCTGCTGCACCTCCAATATATACCCTGGCTTCAGCCTGCCTTTCTGGTCTTATTACCCATCACTCCCCTTCACCTATTCTTTGCTCTAGCCAAATTGGTTCTATATGTGAGGAACACATGATACTGCATCTTCCATCTTTGTGCTGGCTTTTCTTTCCCCAAGCCTACAATGCACTCCCTCCCCTTCCTGGAATCCCTGGCTTCCTTCAGAGCTCAGCTCAAGTGTTCAAGTGTTCCCTTCATGAGGTCTTTCCTGATCCTTCCCCAAAAGACTATTTTATGGAGAACTCACACAGGGCAAGCGCTCATAAGGTGGTCAGAAAAAGTGATACAAGGACACTCTCAAGGTCTCTCTTAAGAACTTTAGAATTGATTGTATGACATGGGAGACACTGGCACAGGACTGCCCAGTATGGCGGGCCCTCAGAGAAGGTGCCGTTCTATGAACAAAGCAGAATTGAAGGAGCTCAGAAGAAATGTGAGATGGGGCAGCTAGGTGGCGCAATGGATAGAGTAGCAGCCCTGAAGTCAGGAGGACCCGAGTTCAAATTTGGTCTCAGACACTTAACACATCCTAGCTGTGTGACCCTGAGCAAGTCACTTAACCTTAATTGCCTCAGGGAAAAAAAAAAGAGAAATGAGATGCTCAAAATTAGAGAATCCACCCCAAATGTTCATAGGAACTATTTGAGTCTGACTTGTGGTAGAGCATTCCAAGCTCATATTGGTCTAGATCAGCCACAGTTAGATACTGGACTTTAATGTAGTGATGTCATTTTGATCTTTGAGAACAAAGGACAATTGATCCTTCTAGATGTTGAGGTCTCCCACCGCATCCAGGGCCATCTTCAGTTGTCCTGATCTACATCTGGTCACTGGACCCAGATGGCTCTGAAGGGGAAAGTGAGGCAGGGGACCTTGCACACCCTCCCTCACTAAAATCCAGTTCACTTGCATATCATGGCATCTCCTCCCTGATGTTATGGATGTCTTCAAGAACAAATGACTAAATAGCAACAAATATTGGTGCAAATGCCTCCTCCCATTATCTTGTATTCATTTGGTGAATATTTTTACGTGTCTGCCTTCCCTTCTACGTCCTTGCACTTCTAGAATTTAAAATAGAGTCTGGCATTCAGTAAGCACTTAATAAATGCTTGTCATTTGACTGATTGTTACATCACAGGGTCATAGGATTTAGAACTAAGAGACCTTACAAATTGCAGCTCATTTTACAAATGAGAAAACTGAGGTTCAGAAGAGTCAAGGGATTTGTATAGTTTACAAAAGGAGTAGAGAGTGGTGCTGGAGAGCACCCATGGAGAAACACTCCCTCTCCACTGCCCCTTATTATTTCATTTTTGTCCTGCATGAGGTCTTTCCTAGCTGCCATCCTACATTCTCATATCCTTCCCTAACTGACAGTCGGTGTTCTAAGGCTTTTCTTAAATCTGATGATCTCCATTCTAAAATCCTTTCCAGCTCTGACATCCTATGTTCTAAAAGCCTTCCAAACTCTGACATGTTGGGTTCTAAGGGTCTAACTTCTATTTATATTCTAACTCATTTTAAGGTGCTCTGGATCCATCAGGCCCTACTTCTTTTTCTCATTTCTGGCCCCCACTGAACTCCAAATGTTAGTGATTACAAAGGGGGTGACCCAGTAAGGATGAATGTCCTCTGGCTCATCCTGGTCACAGCTGGGCCTCTGGGTTCTCTGCTGTGGCCATCCCCGGCTTCATTTCATTTTGGCCTTCTTTAGTTTCTCAATCCTGCTCCTTCAATCAGGTACCTCCCACTCCCCTCTTCAGCTTCCTTTTGTGGGTAGCCTTCCCCCATTAAATTGTAAATTCTTCAAGGTTAGGGGACTGTCTTTCTTTCAAAAAATTTTTTTTATTATACTAGTGTCAGCCTTGGAAACGATAGATTGCTATGTAGGAAATAAGAGCCACCACTTGCATTCCCAAAAGGGTGTTCTCTCATCAAATCTGCACCACTCTTTGCTCATTTACTGAAGTTCAGGGAGGATGAATTACGGGGTTTATTTTGCATAATCTCTAGATAGCACAGTGGACAGAGTGCCTGACCTGGAGTCAGGAAATCTCTTCTTCCTGAATTCCAATCTGGTCTCAGACACTTACTAGCTGTGTGAATCTGGGCAATTCACTTAATCCTGTGTGCCTCAGTTTCCTCATCTGTAAAATGAGCTAGAGAAGGAAATGGTAGCCCACTCCAGTGTCTTTGCCAAGAAAATCCCAAATAGGGTCATGAGTCAGACGTACCTAGAAAAACAACCAAACAGAGGAAAATTCCTTCCAGTTCTAGAGTGTATGCTCATGAATCCCAGGCTTCTGTATCTCCCCATTCCCTTTAGATCAATCAGTTACTGATCATTTCTCAAGTACTCACATTATAGGTCAGGCACAGTGCTAAGCTTTGTGGAAGCAGAGAAAGGCAAACTCAGCTCCTCAAGGAAATTACATACTCATGGGCAATAGAAAGGGGAATGAATCTGGGATTTCATAGGGAACTCCCAGATGAGGACAATCCCTCTATCAGCATAGTTCAGTACCTTCTCTGAAACTCACTGTCAACTTTTTTGGTAACATCGGACCCCTTTGGCAGGATGGTAAAGTCTATGGCTCCCTTTTCAGAATAATATTTTTTATTAAAGCTTTTTATTTGCAAAACATATGCATGGATAATTTCTCATCATTGACCCTTGCAAAGCCTTCTGTTACAAATTTTTCCCTCCTTCCTCCCACCCCCTCTCCTAGATGGCAGGAAGTCTAATACATGTTAATTATGTTAAAATACTTGACAAATCGAATATGTATATACATATTTATACAGTTATCTTGCTGTACAAGAAAAATAGGATCTTTAAGAAGAAAATTTGAGAAGGAAAACATAATGTAAGCAAACATCAACAGAAAACATGAAAATGCTATGTTGTGGTTCACACTCAGATCCCACAGGCCTCTCCCTGGGTGTATATGGCTTTCTTTATCACTGAACAACTGGAACTGGATTGAAACATCTCATTGTTGAAGAGAGCCATGTCCATCAGAATTGATCATCATATAATCTTGTTGTTGCCATGTACAATGATCTCATTCTGCTGATTTCACTCAGCATCAGCTCATGTAAGTCTCTCCAGGCCTCTCTGAAATCCTCCTGCTGGCCGTTTCTTACAGAACAATAATATTCCGTAACATTCATATACTATAGTTTACAGAATAATATTTTAAATGTAAAAAATAAAGTACATAGAAATTACAAAAGAAACCCAAGGTTAGTGGATAAAAAGCTATAATTTGTATCCCATTTTCGTGCATGGATCCCTTACCCCAAAATCTGTCCATGGTCCTGTGAATCCCCATTAAAAAAAGCCTTTTTAAGGGATATAAAATTTTCTGTTTGCTTTTTAAAGACTTTCCTACCTTTCCCACTTTATTACCCAGCCTGCCAGAATCTGCCATTTGCCATCTAGCGACATAGGCCTTTACACAGTGGCTCCCACCAGGCATTCTGTTTCCTGACTCTGGGCGTCTCTACTGGCCATGCCTAAAATTCTCCCCTGGCTTCCTTCAAGTCCACCTTAAATCCTGCCCTCTAGAACTTTTGTTCTCAGTATCTTTTTATTGTTAGAAATTGTTGAGGATCTGTCCCAAAAGTTTTGTTCACGTGGGTTATAGTTATAGATATTGACCATATTAGAAATAAAAACTAATTTTGAATTTGTAGATCCTCTGAAAAGGTTTCAGAACCCCTCAAATATCTCTGGATCACACTTTGAGAATCGTTGCTCTAGAAAAGGCATTTCCTTGTTCCCCTTAATGCAAACATCTTTTTGAGATTAAGAATCTCTAATTTATCCTGTACGTATCTCGTGTTTACCTGGTTATTGTAGATACTAATAGAAATAAAAACTAATTCTGAATTTGTAGACCCTCT
>JAJPUD010004485.1:18889-38328 GCA_023553655.1 Myrmecobius fasciatus
AAATTAATTCTGAATTTGTAGATCCTCTGAAAAGGTTTCAGAACCCCTCAAATATCTCTGGATCACACTTTGAGAATCGTTGCTCTAGAAAAGGCATTTCCCTGTTCCCCTTAATGCAAACACCTTTTTGAGATTACAAATCTCTAATTTATCCTGTACATATCTCGTGTTTACCTGGTTATTATAGATACTAATAACATTAGAAATAAAAACTAATTCTGAATTTGTAGACCCTCTGAAAAGATTTCAAAACCCCCAGATTTCCCTGGATCATACTTTGAAAACCACTGTGTAGAAAAATCATTTTCCTATTCTCCTTAATGCAGACACTTTTTTTTTTGAGATTACAAATCTCCAATTTATCCTGCATATTCTCGTGTTTACCTGGTTATTTGTATCTCCCCTATTAGAATGTGAGCTCATTGGATGTGAGTGTTGCCTTCTCTCTTTCTTTGTCTCCCCAGTGCTTAGCACAGCCTGGCACATAGTAGGTTGCTTAATCAATGAGTGTTGACTTACTGACTGACTGACCTACTTGCCCCACTAGTATGAGTCAGGGATGGTGCCCAGACCAGCTCTCAATCCATTCTTCTCTACTGCCCTTGTTGGGGAAGACAGTCAGAGATGAATAGGAACATACAGAATACATACAAAGTAGGTACCACAGCACAGACATCAGCTCCCAGGGAACAGAATGGAGAAGGGGGGGATGCTAGGGCAGCTTACCCCCACTGAGTCCGGCTGGGTCTGGTTTTTGCCCGTCTGGACCCTCCCTTGGGAGGTCTGGGGACAGTAAGCCCAGCATGAGCAAGGTACTCCCTGGATGTGCCAATTGATTTCGTTATTAATGAAGATCCACCCCAGAGGGAAGCTGTGTGAATATTAATTGTCATAACTCTTGGAGAGGCCTCCTTGGCGTGTGTGCTGGGGAGAGGTACGGCAACGCTCCCGAGGAGGGGAGGAGGCGTTTTGAAATATGTCACGCTGGTGGCTTATTGGGGGAAAAAAAAAGAAAAGAAAAACCGGATTAATAACATGCTCTTTGATTTTCGCTGGCTGAAAAAGCATTAAGCTGTCCCCCCGTCACCTCGGGAACTCCGCTCTGCCATCCGCTCATTAGGTGACCAGTTTTTGTGTTTGCCGGGAGCAGTTATTGTCTCCAATAAATATTCTCAGCCTTGCTGGGCCTGCAGACTGGGCGGTTTCTATCCCACACTCCCCCCCTTCCTTTCTCTGAGACAGGAGAATTATCTTCCCGCTGTTCACCTGCGTTGATGAGGCGGTTAACCTACTTCGGGAAGTTGGGAAGAGACTGGAAGGCCTGAGGTCAGGAACCATCATCTCCTCTGGGACACCGAGGCAGCCTCTCGGCCTCCAGCCACCGTCCACCTCCCCCCTTGAAGTTCTTTCCAACAAGAGCTCCCATTTCTCCAGAGCTTTAAGGTTGATAAAGCATCCCCCCCCCCTCACAATAACCCTTCAAGGTAAGTAGAACAAGTCTTACGGTCCCCATTTTATGGATCAGTCAGTCAGTCAACAAACATTTGTCAAGTACTTCTATGTGCCGAGCACTGTGCTAAGGGCTGGGTACCGAAGAAAGGCAAAAACTGGGTCCCTGTCCCCAAGGGGCCCACACTGGGATGGAGGGATGGTGTGTATAAATCATGGGTCCGCACAAGGACCGTACTGAGGAGATAGAAAGTGAGACTGAAACTCATTTTAGAGAGGAATGGGCCAGGTGTATGAGAGGGGGAGAGAGGTGACCTGGAAAGCTTGGAGAAGGTAGAATTTGAGCTAAGGAAGCCTGAGAAGACAGGAAGTAGAAATCTGGAGGGAAAATGTCCTAGGCATGGGGGGGCCAGGGAGTGCAAAGTCAGAGTCAAGAAGTAGAGAGAAAGAGTGTGTGTGTGTGTGTGTGTGTGTGTGTGTGTGTGTGTGTGTGTGTGTAGCAAGTAGGTCAGAATGGCTAGATCATAGAGGACCTTGCCACTGGAATGTCAGCTTGGACTAGGGTGTCATGTTCTGACTTCATTCTCCCAGAGCCAGACCTGGTCCAGCTGCCCCTCAGGATGCCCTGAGGGGTCCGGGGTGACTGCTCTCCACTGCCACTGGCCCAAGCTCCCATGGGTTGTGTTAACCACCAGCGAATAGTGCCCCAGTTCTCATTAACTGCTGAACATCAATTAGCTTTTCCAAAGGGATATTTACTTCCAAGTTAGAGCAAGAACAATGTATATTCTCCCTTCTTAGCACACTAGGGGGGGGTCCCTCTTTGTTCACTTCCTACGTTCATCCTGAGATCCTCATCTCAGCTGCCACTGGGTGGGTCCTGAGGGTCACTCCTTGCTCCTCTGGGGACCAATGCTGACCTGGCTGTGCTCACTTTGCTGATGGGGACTCCAATCTCCCTTCTCCCTCTTGCCCAGAACAGAGAGACAAATGTAGAGGACAAGGACCGAGACCTATTTTCCCAGGCCATATAGCCTCGCCCCAAACCTGCATTGTCCCTGGCTGGATATCCTCAGTAAAGGGGTCCAAAATGAGTCAATGAAGGAGGCAAGGCTGACTGGCCTTTCTGAAAATGTCCACAGTCTACACATCCAATTAAAAAATTCTCTTTCTCGCCCCAGGGTTAGCAGAGCAGAACTAGGTATAGACCATCTGTCTACACATGCTCCACAGCCTCTCCATCCACATCTCACACATCTCCTGAAAGCAAGTTTCTCTTCATTCAACTTCTCCAAATGGGTTAATACTCATCCCGGGTGCTCTGAACATGTGTTGTGTTACCTTAATTTACCTCTAATGTCTTTTTCAACTCTGAGATCTTGCAAGATTTGATAGAGAGGCAATGAAACTCTCCATTATAGTGTCTGGCATATAGTGGGAACTATGTAAATGTTAATTTTCACCGCCATCATCATCATCATCCTATGTCTGCTTGCTTTTATCTGTGTTATCAGAATGATGGAGCAACTAGTAACTTCATTAGGATTATTGGCAGCAGCTACTCCCTTCTTGCTTCCCGAGGTTCAGTGAGAGGTCTGGAATGTTCTTCCTCCTCCACACTCACTTTTGGTTTCTGATTCCTTTAAGATTCAGCTCCACTCCCACCTTCTGTAGGAAACTTTCCTGTACTCCCCCAGGTGATTGTGCCCCTTACATTACCTTCCAGCTTCTCAGTATATCTCTTGAATGCACCTCCTTATTTAGATGTTGTCTTCCTCCCCCCTTAAGATGTGAGATCCTTGAGGGGAGGGACTATTTTTGCCATTCTTTGTATCCCCAATGCTTAGCACAGTGCCTTTTGGAACATAATAAGCACTTAATAAATGCTTCTTGACAATTAGCTGATTGATTTGATGGATTAATTCAGTGGACTGTCCACCCAGTTATTTAATTCTCAGCAGAATAGGGAGGTGATCTGTTATTCCTTCAAAATGTTGGAGATGGGGAGGAGGAGAAGAGGAAACAGAAGCTTCTTTTCTAATGGGAAAGGGGAGATAACATTTAGAAGCAAAGAGGGGGGAGTATAGGCTTGGCACCAAGGTTTGGAAATAGTTGGAAAGTGATGTGGATATAAAATCTATATCAGATTGCTTCCCTTCTCAGTAGGAGGGAAGGGAAAGAGGGAGGGAATTTGGAACTCAAAAATTAAAAAAAAAACGAATGTTAAAAATTGCTTGTACATGTAATTGGGGGAAAATTAAATTAGAAAAAAAAGAAAGTGCTATGGAGGGCTGATTCTGGTGAAGATAAGGTGAAAACCTGCCTCCAGAGCTTAGAATCTCAGGGACAGAGCCCAGGGTCCTGAGGGTGGGAGGGCAGGATGAAGAGACTGGCCAGAACACAGGCAGAACTGGTTGGAAATATTCAGGAAATGACTAGCAACGGATCAGCTGCTCCCAAATGAGGAATGACTATATTTGTGGTACATGAATCTTATGGAATATTACTCTGCCATAAGAAATGATGAACATGAAAATCTAAAGTATTAATTGATGCAAAAATAAAGCAAGCAGAACCAGGAAAACAATATACATAAAGAATGTAGCAATGGATGTGGAAAGTGCAAAAATTCCCTAAAAACCCAAACTGAACGTTTTGTGTAATGATTATGACCAAATTCAGCCCCAGAGAAGAGAGAACAAAACACTCCTTCCCCCATCTCCTCAGAGGTGGAAGAGCAGGGGTGTACAGCGTGGCATATTGCTATCAGACTTGACTGATGTGATGAGGAAATGAGTTTTTTTCTTTTTATTCTTTGGTTAAAAAGCATGGATTATTAGGTGGGCAGGGGAGGGATATATTCAGATATGAAGGTGACATAAAAATAAAAGATATATCAATTTTAAAAACTGGTGCTGAGATACACATGACCCAGCTCAGAATAGGACAAGGAGTCATTCTCCATCTGGCCCAGAGCACAGTGGGATGTCTCAGCATGGAGCTACCTCGAAGCTTAGTGTGGTCAAGGACTCTGTGTCTTTGTCCAGACTCTTCCCTGTGTCTAGAAGGTTGTCTCTCCTTTTTTATCTGTAGAATTCCTTCCTGTCATTTTAAGCTCAGCTCAGGTGTTTCCTCTTCCAGGAAGCTGAACCCCATGCCCTTCTCTCCAACTGGCTGAAGACAACTGTTCCCCTTCAGAGTTCATAGAGAGCTTTGGGATCATGTTAATGAACTTATCCTGTGAATTTGACAATGCTATCTTCCTCGACTAGACTATGAGCTCTCTGAAGGTAGGAGTCATCTGTCTATGGATCTCCCTTAACACAGGGCTCTGTATATAATAAGTGCCTAATCAGGACTTATTGGAGTCTTGTTAAATGCATTTGGTTTGGAAACTCTAGTTTGCAACTGAGAATTTAGTAAGAACTTGGGCTGGGTACTTTACAAATGAAGATAATAATAGTGGAAGATCTACTCAACGGGGCTGATTTTTTCATTGGTTTGTGTCTAAAGTTATCCCTTCTATATTGCGACTTTCCCAATTGCAGTTTCACTATATTGTGGGTTGTATAAGAAACAAAAAGCCAATTCTCCAATTGATAAATGATCAAAGGATATGAACAGACAATTTTCAGATAAGTAAATTAAAACCATTTCTAGTCATGTGAAAAAAAGCTCTAAATCATTATTGATTGGGGAAATGCAAATTAAGACAACTCTGAGGTACCACTACACACCTCTCAGATTGGCTAAGATGATGGGAAAAGATAATAATAAATGTTGGAAGGGATGTAGGAAAGTTGAGACACTAATACATTGTTGGTGGAGTTGTGAACTGATCCAACTATTCTGGAGAGCAACTTAGAATTGCTCTAGAATATGCCCAAAGGACTATCAAACTGTGCATACCCTTTGATCCAGTAGTATTTCTACTAGGTCTGTATCACAAAGAAATCATCAAAAAGGTAAAAGGATCCACATGTGCAAAAATGTTTGTGGCAGCCCTTTTTGTAATAGCAAGAAACTGGAAACTGAGTGGATGCCCATCAGTTGGGGAATGGTTGAATAAGTGGGAGTATATGAATATTAATGGAATATTATTGCTGAAATCATCAGCAGAAATGATTTCAGAAAGGCCTGGAGGGACTTGTATGAACTGATACTACATGAAGTGAGTAGAGCCAAGAGATCATTGTACACAACAACAAGATTATGTGATAATCAACAGGGATGAATGTGGCTCTTTTCAACAATGAGGTGATTCAGGCCAATTCCAATGGTCTTCTGATGGAGAGAGCCATCTGCACCCAGAGAGAGGACTGTGGGGATTGAGTGTGGATCACAACATAGTATTTTCATCTTTATTGTTGTTTGCTTGCTTTTTTTTCTTTCTCATTTTTTCCTTTTTGATCTGATTTTTCTTGCACAGCAAGAAAATTGGGGAAATATATGTAGAAGAATTATACATGTTTAACACATATTGGATTACTTGCTTCTAGGGAAGACAATTGGGGGAAGGGAGGGAGAAAAAAATTGGAGCACAAGGTTTTGCAAGGGTGAATGGTAAAAACTATTTTTGCATATATTTTGAAAATAAAAAGCTATTTAAATTTTTTTAAGAAACTAAAGGCAGGAAACCTGCAAAAAAAGGTTAACCCCCCCAAATCAAACCAAATGAAAAAAGAAAAAAATGTTAAAGAACCCAAAAACTAAAACTAAATGGGAATTTTTGTGGAAGCTACAGATGACTCAAGAAGGCTAGCAGATGACAGAAAAAGTTTAGAAATTCAGAAATGCATAAAATATATATAGAGTATTGTATAATATTAACCCAAATTTTACAATAAGGTACTCTAACAATCCTTTTTAAAGAAAAAAGAAAAATTTCAGACTTCTCTGGTATGAAGGGAGGGCCAAAAAATTCTATGTGGATTTTCCAGATTTCAGGGATGTTGTACCCCTGACCTGAATGCTATGGAAAGGCATGTGTGTGATTTCCTAAAAATAGGGAACTCTTGGGCAGCTAGGCGGCACGGTGGATAGAGCAACAGCCCTGAAGTCAGGAGGACCTGAGTTCAAATGTGGTCTCAGACAATTAACACTTCTTAGCTGTGTGACCCTGGACAAATCACTTAACCCCAATTGTCTCAGGAAAAAAAAAATTAGGGAACTCCTCCATGAGGAAATGCCTTCTACTAAAGCAAATCACCATCCATCTTGCAACATAGGGTCTTAGGAAGCTTCCTGGGTCCATGAGATTTTAAGTGTCTTGTCCACTTGGTCATTATATTATCATAGGCAAGACTTGAATCTTACCAGAGGCTTGCTCTTTAACCACTGCATTAAGCTGTAGCCTCAAGAGGCATGTGAAAATGGTAGTAATACACAGTGAATAGCGTTCTATTTGGGGGACCAGAGTTTAAATCTCTCCTCTGATACTCATTAGCTATGTGACGCTGGGCAAGTCATTTGACCTCCTCTATAAAAATGAAGGGATTGAACTAAGGTTCTTTCCAACTCCAATACTATAATATGATAAGATGAGAGTTCCTCTATGCAAGTTTTTCAGTAGTATTAGACTTTTTGTGACCACATTTGGGTTTTTTTGTCAGAGGTACTGGAGTGGTTTGTCATTTCTTTCTCCAATTCATTTTGCAGATGAGGAAACTGAGGCAAAAAAGGTATAGTATAGTCAGGGTCACACAGCTAGTGTCTGAGGTCAAATTTGAACTCAGGAGTATGAATCTTCCTAACTGCAGGCTCCCTGCTCTATCCATTGTGCTACCTCACTGCCCAATACTGGAGTGTTTTACTGTTTCCGTCTCCATTTCATTTTTACAAATGAAAAAACTAAGTCAGAAATGGGTTTAACTCCTGTCTCAGTTATGTGACTTGCCCTGGGTCACACAGCTAAGTAAATGTCTGGGACTAGATTTGAATATGTGAGGATTCCAAGCTCAGTTCTCTATCCACTTTGCCATCTAGCTTCCCTCTGTATATAAAGTCCTTTGCGAATTTTAAAGTGCTATAGAGATATTAACTGTAATTGTTATAACTATTATTGATAAACTAGGTTGATTTGTGGTTGTCATATATTTCTAATCGCCTAAAGTACTGGTATCAATATTTTTCTTTTTTTGTGATAAACCTGTATACAGCAATCTTGGGCTATACCCCCAGATGTGCTGCATTCAGGCCACTTCTAGATGTTACATATTATTATTCTTATTGTCATCTTTATTAATAAGATAATAGGCTCAGACTGCCTAAGGGAAGGAAGGATGCTCATTTTAAACAGTTGAGGCACTTGAGGCAGACTTATAATGAATGTCCCAGGAATGATTAGAAAAGAGGTAACATACGTGTCCAGGTGATGTGTTTGGATGGAGCAAATGCAATTATATGCTTTGGAGATAATCCCAATGTGGGATGGAATTTATTACATATGATCTCTGTGTGTTTTCGGCAGTATGCAGCCCTTACAAGGAATATCATTTGTTATGCACCGTGTGACCCACCACATGCAACTCCAGTATGGTTGTCAGCAAGGTAGTGGGCAGAGATAGTCAGAAGTGGGTTTAAATCCTGTCTCAGACATTTACTAAGTGGAGGATCCTGAGCAAGTCCTCTCTCTGAGCCTCAGTTTCCCCATTTGTACCATGGGGATAATAATAGCAGCTGAAAGGCGGTATGGTATGGCAGATAGACAGCCAATCTTGAGGTCAGAAGGACCCAGGATCAGAGTTAAATACAGACTGTTTGACTCTGGGTAAATGACTCAACTCAGTGCCCCAAGGTAATCCTTTTTTAAAAAAAAATTATTTTTATTTTTATTTTTTTAATTTTAATTTTAATTTTTTAATTTTATTTGCATAACATATGTGTGGGCAATTCTTCCACATTAACCCTTACATAGATTTCTGTTACAAATTTTTCCCCCAACTCCCCACCCCTCCCCTAGATGGCAGGATATCCACTACATGTTGATTATGTTAAAATACTTGGCAAATCCCAAGGTAATCCTTAAAAAAAACAAAACAAAAACATAAATGATAGTACAATTGCTAGCCTACATTAGTAAAGACAGAATCCTCATGGGCCTCCATAGGCCAACAAAATCAAAGATCTTAGTTCTTCAGAACCCATCTCCATACCCCCAAATAATATCTGCCTTATAGGGCTGGTGTGGGAATTAAATGAGATATATTCAAATACATATGCCTGCTTCAAGGAATTCATTATTAACACTAATCAAGACCTAATAGTAATGCATGGGAAGTGCTTTGCAAATGCCGTATAAATGTACCTTTAATATTATTACAAATGCAATTGTTATGTACAATGTATTTGGAATAATTGCCTATGACTACACTATGCAGATTAATGGGTGTTTATGATGCAGCATGCCTACAGATGTACCAGTGTACTGTGTGTGATTTGCAGAGACAGCAATTTTTTTTTTAACTGAGGGTACAAGCTTGTCTGTTCACCCATCCTTGACATTATTGTAAGCTAACAACTGACACCAAGTTCCTTTCTAATTGTTTGGAATAGTAGGATGGTGTAGAATAATATTCTTTTCTTTCTTGGCTCAGAATAATAGGTCTCAGGAAGAAGTGGTCCCCAAATCAATCCTGGATTAAGAGGGTGACTTTCTATTTATTAATAGGACAGGAACCCCTTGATTCAAAACTATGGTTCCTAGTGAATCATGTGGACTGGATTCAAGAAGTGGCTTTCTATTTATTAATAGGGTAGGTCCCTCTCTCGATTCTAAGTCTACTCCTTCCTTGGAAAATGAAAAACTCTTCCAATGACCTATAGAAATAGTAATTTTTGAAATGGAGAAGATAAAGAGATATTACTCCATCTTTGGATGAGTTACTTGGTTCCTAGAATGGGGCATGATTTCCCCTGACAGAATAGTAGGTAAATAAAGCCTTAAGACTTTCTCTTTGGGTCTTTCTCTTTACTATTCTTTTTTTCTTTTTAGTTTGATCAAGAAGGCAGAGGTCTCTAATTGTCCTTATGCTCTAACTCTTCCCCAGCTGGTTACTAGAGTAGCCTTTTGAGTCTGCTCCCATTCTCTCTTTACTTGGGTATCAGGGCTTTTGGGTTCTTTCTCTTTGACTTGTCATTCATCCTTCTCTTCTAAAGGTACAGGGGAGCAGAGTTTTCTCTTCTGCTTATTCTCTATTCATAGTTAATCCCTATGGGCACTCTTTAGTTTTTCTATTCTCAGTTCTGATCATCCCTAGCACAAGTTTTGATCTGAATTCAATTGCTCATCACTGTTTCTTTTTTAAATATTATTAAAGCTTTTTATTTCAAAACATATGCATGGATAATTTTTCAACATTGACCCTTGCAAAACCTTGTGTTCCAAATTTTTCCCTCCTTCCCCCCCTCCCCTAGATGATGGCTAATCCAATATATGTTAAACATGTTAAAATATATGTTAAATCCAATATATGTATACAGATTTATACAATTATTTTACTACCCAAGAAAAATCAGATCAAAAAGGGAAAAAAATGGGAGAGAAAACGAAATGCAAGCAAACAACAACAGAAAGAGTGAAAATGCTGTGTTGTGATCCACACTCAGTTCCCATAGTCCTCTGTTTCTGGGTGGAGTGCCCATCACTTTTTCAAAACAAATTTTAATGATGTCTTTTGTTTTAACAAAGTCATTGCTACTTCTTCCAAATTGAATCCTTATTCATTGCAAAACATCACCCCCCCACCAAAAAAGAAAAAAAAAGAAATATTATACAGTCACAGCACCCAACAGTGTACACTTAGGAGCCCTCCCCTTATCTGCCTAGAGATAAGAGGTATGCTTTGTGATTTGTACATTACAATTTATCCCAGTTGCTCAGAGTTGTATCATTTTAATGATCTTTTCATTTACATTGTTGCAGTCATTGCGAATCTTGTCTTCTTGGTTCTGCTTATCTTACTCTGAATCATTTCATACAAATCTCTCCATGCTTCTATTATGCTACAAGAAATTACAATCAGGGGCCAGCTACTTGGTGCAGTGGAGAGAGAGCACCAGCCCTGAAGTCAGGAAGTCCTGAGTTCAAATCCAGCCTCAGACACTTAACACTTCTTAGCTGTGTGACCCTGGGCAAGTCACTTAACCCCAATTGCCTCAGCAAATATATATATATATACATATATATACACACACATATATATGCATAAACGCAAACAGCATGATTCCAGAAAAATATTGGGAAGATTTATCATGCAAAGGGAAGTGAATAGAACCAGCAGAGCATTATACATAGTAACAGCAATGTTATAACAATAATTATCTATGTTAACCATTCTGAGCAATCTAAGGATCCAAGACAATTCCAAAGGATGTATGATGAAAAATGCTATCCAACCTCAAGAAAGAACTGATGAATTCTGAGTGTAGATTTAAGTATAACTTCTTCACTTCGTTTATTTTTCTTGCAATCTAATATGATAATATGTTTGCATGATTTTACATGTTTCATGTTGTGTTCACAATATAGCGCTTGCCTTCTCCATGGGAGGGAAGGAAAGAATGTGGAATTCAAAAAAAATGTAAAAGAAATTGTAAAAAGAAAAAAATAACAAAATAATATTTTTGAGAAGGAAAAACATCCACATTTCTTGTGGAAATCTTTCCATATTCATTTTCATAATTGCTCATTGTATAATAACATTTCATTTTATTATTATGCCATAGTTTGCTTTTTTCTAGACACTCCACAATTAATAGACATATACTTTACTTCTCATTCTCTGCTGTAGCAGTTTATCTCTCTCTCTCTCTCTCTCTCTCTCTCTCTCTCTCTGGTCTCTCTTTTTGTCTTCTTCTGGCATTCTATTCACTATGTCATCTAACTGCCCTTCCCGAGGTTGTATGCTTATCATTTAACTAAGAATGTCTTCTTGTAGCCTATGTAACTGAAAGTTCCCATTAAATATCTCTCTTTCAGAGGGATATGAAATGTGGACCACAACATAACATTTCCATGCTCTCTATTGATGTTTGCTTGCATTGGGTTTCCTTTCTCTGATTTTTTTTCTTGTAGATAAGATTTTTCTTGTACAACAATAATAAGTGTGGAAATATGTATACATATACATATATTCGATTTGTCAAGTATTTTAACATAATTAACAGGTAGTGGATATCCTGCCATTTAGGGGAAGGGTGAGGACTGGGGCGGGGATTTGTAGCAGAAAGCTTTGTAAGGGTCAATGTTGAAGAATTATCCATACATATGTTTTGCAAATAAAAAGTTTTAATAAAAAATAAAATAAAATAAATAAATATCTCTCTTTCTAGCAAAGTTGTCTAGTCAATAAGCATTTATTAAATGCTAACTCTGTGCCAGGAATTGTGCAAAGCACTAGGGTAGAAAGAAAGGTAAAACTAGTTACCCACTTTCAAGGTGCTCAGAGAGAGGCAATATGCAAACAACTATGTCCATATGATTCAGAGAGAAGATAAATTGGATTTAACCAGCAGAAGGAAGGAACAGCATTAAGGGGGACCAGGAAAAGTTTTTTGCAAAAGGTGAGATTTTAGTCAAAACTTGGAGGAAACCAGGGAAATCAGAACATGAGGGGCAACCAGTGAACATGCACACAGCTGTGGGAAGAACAACAAGGGAGTCAATATACTTAGATCATAGAAGGCATGGAAGGGAGTCAAATCTAAGAAGACTAGAATGGTAGGCAAGGGCCAGGTTGTGATGGGCTTTAAGTCAGTCAGGTGATTCTGAGGGAAATAGGGAACCCCTGGAGTTTATTGAGCAGTAAGAGATGAGAAAACTAGACTCAACTCTTCATTCTAACATTTCTTAGGCATGGGTCTTCATGAGATTTGACTCTCTAGGAGCTTTATTGACCCAAACCTAGATAACTCCAACAAATTTGGGGTGCCTCAGACTTGGGAAAAGCTGATAAGAGAAGTGGGATATAGCTTATTAATGCTGTCCCCTTGTGATCTTCTCTTTTTATAATTGGAAGATGCAGGAAGTGAAATTTAACTAGGGAGGAACACAAATACTTGGGAAGGATCAGGAAAGACCTTTAAAATATTCACTGTATCTGAGCTATGCTTGCAGGGAAGCTAGCAATTCTGAAAAGCAGAAGTAAGAAAGAAGTATAATCTGGACATGTGTAAAGACCCAGGGATGAGAAATGAGAATAGCTTAGAGACTAGTTTGAATAGAACAGAGAGTGCAAGAAGTGAAGTATTTTGATTTAAAACTAGAAAGATGGGTGGGAGCAAGCTGTAGAGAGATTTGGAAGCCAGGCTGAGAATTCTGTATTTTTCCTAGAGACAATAGGGAACCCCTGAGGATTTTGGAAGAGAGTAGTGGTAGGGTCAGATCTGTGTTTCTGGAATATTAATTTGGCAGCTGTGAGAAGGATAGTGAGGAGAGGTGATGAGGTGTTTCGGAATATCAGTGAGAGGAAAGAGGGGATAGAAGTAAAAAAAAAAAGCCTAAGTTGGTTAGATAGAGCTACAGGGTAGGGATAGAGATGGAGGGACAAACTTTGGGTTGTTGTTGAAGTGAAAAGGCAGAAGAAAGAGCATAGCTTAAGTTAAACTCCTTCCCATATTCTATATTCTAGTCAAAGTGACCTCGTGGTAATTTTTAGAATCCCTGGTTTCATCCAAAGCTCAGCTTATCATTACAGGAAGTAAATGAATAATATTGATCACATTAAATTAAAAAGGTTTTGTACAAACAAATCCAATGCAGCCATGATTAGAAAGAAAGCAGAAAACTGGGGGGGGGTGTTATAGTAAGTTTCTCTGACAAAGGTCTAATTTCTTAAATATTTAGGCAACCAAGTCAAATCGATATGAATGTGAGTCATTCTCTAATTGACAAGTGGTCAAAAGATATAAACAAGCAATTTTCAAAAGAAGAAATCAAAGCTATCTATAGTCATATGAAAAAATGTTCTAGATCACTATTGAATAAAGAATTAATTAGTAACTTTGAGGTATCACCTCACATCTACTAGAACGGCTAATATGACAAAAAAGGAAAATGACAAATATAGGAGCTGATGTGGGAAAATGGGACACTAATTTAGTGCTGGTGGAGCTGTGAACTGCATATCATTCTTTTTTTTTTTTTTTTTTTTTTTTTTTTTTTTGCTGAGTCAATTGGGGTTAAGCGACTTGCCCAGGGTCACACAGCTAGGGAATGTTAAGTGTCTGAGATCAGATTTGAACTCAGGTTCTCCTAACTTCAGGGCTGGTACTCTATCCACTGCGCCACCTAGCTGCCCCGATCATATCATTCTTGAAAGCAATCAAAACTACAATTAAAGGCAGATAAAATTGTGCATAATACCTTTGGTCCAGCTACCGACCACTACAAGGTCTGTATCCCAAAAACATTAAAGAAAAAGGAAAATGACCTATTTGTGCAAAAACATTGATAACAATTTTTTGTAGTAGCAAAGAATTGGACATTAAAGGGATGCCCATCAATTGGAGGAATGGCTGAACAAATTGTGGTATATAATTGTGATGGAATACTATTTGTACTATAAGAAATCACAAGCCTAATGGTTTCAGCAAAACCTGGAAAGACTTATATGAACTGACACAAAGTGAAGTGAACAGAACAGGAGAACATTGTTCACAGTAACAGCAATATTATTCAATGATCAGCTGTAAACTACTTAGCTATTCTCAGCAGTACATTGATTGAAGAAAATTCTGAAGGACTTATGAAAAATGCATCTAGAGAAAGAACTAACTGACAGTCTAAATGCAGATTGAAGCATATTTTAAAAACTTTATTTTTCTCGGATTTGGGTTGGGTTTTTTTTGGTCTATGTTTTCTTTCACAACATGGCTAATATGGAAATATGTTTTGCATGACTGCACATGTATAGTTTACATCAAATTGCTCACCTTCTATGGAGGGAACTGAGGGAGGAAGAGAATTTGGAACTCAAATGAATGTTTAAAGTTAGCTTTACGTGAAATTAGAAAAAAATAAAGTAAAAAAAAAAGATTCAGCTTAAATATCACCTTCTACATTTGTCTTTCTTGTCCCCCACCCCCAAATTCTAGTAATTCTCTCTCTAAATTATGTTGATTTTTTTTTGGTATAGATTTGTATAATCTTATATATTTACACATCTAACCCAATAAAATGTGTGTTTTTTAAAATTATAACCAATAAATTATAAAATCCTTGAGGGATGGAAGTTTAATTTTTTTTCTTTGTATCCTACATTCCTGGACTAGGCCTTGTAGTGCTTAAGAAATTTTTTTTTTTAATTGATTGTGATACTTCTATCATTTCTAGAGATCTGGTAAAACCCTGATGATCCTAATCCAAGCCAAGAGTTCTCTACAGATTCCAGTCTGTCTAGAAAAGTTAACACATCTCCATGAAGGTCACTGAGATCCTTCTAAGGGGAGATGGAACAATGACTGAAAGTTTCTTTAACCTGTCCAGCTATGTATAAAGGGAGAGTTTCCTCTCTTTTGTAAGTTTTCCCTGGGAGGTTTCTATTCAATTTACCATCTTAAGTTTATAAGATATCATACTCATTTGTGTGGCAGCTAGGGTGCCATAGTGCACAGAGTTATGACCTCAGACTCTGGAGGACCTGAGTTCAAATCTCAACTCAGACAATTGCTAGGGTGACCCTGGGCAAGTCACTTAACTCTGCCTCAGTTTCCTCATCTGTAAAATAAACTGGACAAGGAAACGACAAAGCACTCCAGTATCTCTGCCGAGAAAACCCCCAATGGGGTCACAGAGTGTCAGATATGATTGAAATGTTTCAACAACTCATTTAAATATAATGGAAGTGGAAGAAATTGTTTATATTTATACTATTTTAGTCCCTCTTGAGAATTTTTTAAAATGCCAATAAATCATTTTTGCTAATAGAGTTAACTCCAGTCTGGCCCTTTCCTGGCTCTGTTTCTTTCTGTAGCCATAGAAGCCTTCTTACCCTAGGATTCCTCTCTAGTCTTGGAACCTTCTTACTCCAAAATACCTCTGTATTACTGCTGCCCCTTCCTCCCACTGGTACATTTGTCTTTGAGTCCCCCTTTTAAGGAGGGGCCCTGGATGACCATCCTTAATTCCCTTCCCAACTCTGCTTCTGATTCTCAGGATTTTACCACCATGCCCCTATAGGGTTACTTCTTCCCTATCCTCACTTTGATCTCACTTTTGTGTGAGAATTAGAATGTATGCTCCTTGAGGGAAGGGCCATTATTTCTTTTTACATATATTTGTATCCCCTGGGCTTTAACACAGTTTCTGCCATCTAGTAAAATACTTAATAAATGTTTATTGCCTTGCCTTGCTTCTGATATTCGAGAGTGATGTACTTGATGGGAGCTTGAATTGTGATTTACACAACTGATCACCCCAGATAGCTACAAAACCGTGGTAGCTGGATACACTACAAATTTGTATTATGTAATCTCAACTGCCTCCCCTCCTATTGCTGCTAGGTAATCCTTCTATATCTCCTTGATCAACTCACTCTCCCACTCTTCACAGCTGCTTTTCCAGATCTTTTTTATCCCTCTTCAGACCTGTCATAGGTCCCCTGCCCCCAATCCTGTCATGTGAAAACCTTGCCTGACATTTCACTGAAAAAAAAAAATTGAGGCTATTTCCTGTGACCTCCCTCCTCCGCCTTTCTCATTTCTCATTACTCAGATATTTTCCTCTACTATCTACTCCACTCACATTTCACATGAGGTAACCCTTCTTGCCAAGGCAAAAGCCTTTATATTCAGAAATGATCTGATTCTATTCTACCTTCTCCAGCACCATTTTCCCACCGTCATCCCCACTCTCTCACTTATTTTCAATCTTTCGTTGTCCATTGGCTGTTTCCCTACTGCCTACAAACACACCCATGTCTCCTCCATTCTCAAACCGTCCTCACTTGATATATCCATCCCAGCTGTCATTCATATCTCCCCTCCATTTTATGGCTAAACTCCCTGGAAGGCATTTTACAATTAATACCTCCTCTTCCTTTCTTCACATTCTCTTCTAAACTCTCTACAGTCTGGCTCGGACCCCATCATTCAACTGAGATTCTTCTCACCAATATGCTAGCATTATTAATAAAATGATTAATTACCCAGAAATTTATGTCTCTTAAGCTTTTTAAACGTCATAATATGAGGATAACTTTAGTTGCTGAATCCAGTGACCTTTTCTCTATCCTCATTCTCCTTGACCTCTGCAGCCATAAATTTATTGATCACCCTCTTCTGCTTGTTACTCTCTTCTCTCCAGGTTTTTGGGACACCGTTCTCTACTGATTCTCCTCCTACCTCTCTGAACACTCCTCAGTCTCCCTGTTAGCTCTTCATCCAGGTCATTCATGATCACTGAAGGTGAGTGTTCCAAAGGTTCTATTCTGGGCAGATTATTTTGCTAGGTGATTTTATCAGCACTCCCAGATTCAGTTATCTCTCTGTGTTGATTATTCTTAAATAATCCATCCCTAATCTCTCTCCTGACCTCCAGTCTCACATCTCCAACTTCCTACTGGACATTTCAAACTTGATGGTCTATGCTGGGGATGGGGAACTTTTTTTTTTGCCAAGGGCCACTTGGATATTGATATCCAAGGGCCATAAAAAATTATCGACTTATAGAACTCAAACAGTAGGATGTCGTTCTACCTAGCTTTCAGCTGATCATCACATGTGGTTGATTATGCAAATGATTTTGAGGACCTTATATGACCTCATGGGTCAGAGGTTCTCCATCCCATCATATACTTCTTAAATTCAACATGCCTAAAATCAAACTTAAAAATCCCCCTCTGTCCAAGCCCTCCCCTCTTATTATCTTTCCTTGTTACTGCCAAGGGTACCACCAACCTCGCAGAAACAACCTAAGTGTCATCCATGGCTTGTCATCCCATCTGTTCCTAAAGCTTGTTGATTTTTACCTTATGTTTCTCGAATACATCCCCTTCTTTTCTTTAACACTGCAGTATCCTGGTACAGCCCCTTACCACCTCATGTTTGGACTATTGCAGTGGCCTGCTGGGAGGGTCTCTGCCTCAACACTCTTCCCCACTCTGCTCCAACCACCACTCACTTATCAAAGTGATTTCCCCCTTAAACATAGGGCTGACCATTATTCAATAATTCTCTGTTATCTCCGGGACCAAATATGAAATCCTTTGTTTGGTATTCAAAGCCTTTGCTAACTACTTTCTCCCAGAAAAGAGAGAAGGAAGAAGGGAGAAAACAAGCATTTATATAAAGCCTACTATATACCAGGAACATGCAAACATTATGTCATCTGATTCTCACAATAATCTTGGGTGACATTATTAGCTTCATTTTCTAGATAAGGAAACTGTCCATATTTTGTCTATATATTGTTGGCTATGTGGCTCTCCTTTATTATTAGACTATGAGTTCCTGATGAATAGAGATTGTCTTTTCTCTTTCTTTGTATGTCCAGCACTTTGTGCAAGGCTTGGTACCTGATAGGAGTATAATAACCACTTGTCAACTTGACTCAACATTGAGAAAGTAGACTATGGCCCCAGACCCAGAATTTTCTGGGAGGCTTCAGGACCTCACATTTCTATAGCATGTTCACTGAGTCTTCAAAGCTTCACAACAACTCTGTGAAGTGTATAGGGTAAGCATTATTATCCCCATTATACAGATAAAGAAACTGAGGTATAGCTTAGATGAAAAGGATAGACCCAGGAGTTAAAGCCCAGTTCTCTTGCCTCCAGGTTCAATGGTCTTCCTCCAAACCTTGCTATGTATGTCTCAAAGGGTTCTATTATCTGGAAGATTTCCAGATGGAGATACCCATGGTGAAGGAGACCAAAAAAATATCCCATGAAGTTATGTAGAACAGTGAAAAGAGTGCAGGATATTGACTCCAGTCTCTGATATTTATGAGCTGTGTGACGGTGAGCCTCAGTTTCTTTACCTGTGAAATGGGAATAATTAGCTTGAGCTGTCTGTCTACCTCTCAGTGAATCCTGAAGCATTAGCAGAATGTGTGTCATTGTTGTAATTATCCCACAAGGAGAATCTGAAGGATCTGGGAGAAGAGAAAGCTTAGAGAAGACATGACTGGGGCTTGGAATATTTGAAGGGCCATCATAAGGAAGAGGGATTTTCTCTTCTGCTTGCTGGCATAGAATTAGGAGCAGTTAGAGAGGACACTGGAAGCACAGAGAAGCAGATTTCAGCTTGATGCAAGGAGAAACTTCCTAAGAAAGAGCTGCCCCCAAAATGGAGCCGGTGAGACCTCTGGAAACTGGCAGTTCTTGATGTGGAGGCTTACAGGGATTGCCCTTTGCTGGAACTGCTGAAGTCAGGATTCACGATCTTGGTGGGGATATCCTATCCAGCTCTGGATCTGTCATTCTTTGACTCTTTGGGCTTGGAGGAAGTGACAGGAGGGGACGAGGGACACCCGAGCCAGCGCACCTTGGTAAGGCAGAAGGGGCAGATGAGCAGGCCTGGGCCACCCAGCTGGCTCACCAACCAGATGGTCAGGCAGCCCGGGCCCCGGAGCCGGGGTTTGGAGAATACCAATTGTCAGATTAAAATACAGAGGAATAATAGTGCTTATTTTCATAAAATACTCCTGCTCTCCCACTGCTCGCCAGTTCCAACAGCCCTATGAGTTAGGGAGGGCAGATGTTATTAACCATTGATTATTGATCATTTTACAGATGATAAAATTAAGATCCAGAATCAATCGATCGATCGACATTTGTTAAGTGCCTAGGCAACATTCTAAGCTGTGGGGATTCAAAAAGAGGCAAATGGCAGTCCAGCTGAAAGGACTTGTTCAAGCTCACACAGCCAATAAGTGGAAGAGCTGGATCTCAAGGCTAGGTAATCTAGAAGCAGTGGAGTCTCATAGGAGATGGCTCTGGTAAGAACAAAACAAAACAAAACAAAACAAAACAAAACAAAACAAAACAAAA
>JAJPUD010004485.1:41316-81331 GCA_023553655.1 Myrmecobius fasciatus
CAGTGTCCCTAAGGTCCCTCTCAGCTCTGACATTATATGTTCTAAGGCCCTCTCAGCTCTGACATCCTGTGTCCTAAGGTCCCTCTTAACTCTGACCTTCTGTGTTATATGTTCTGAGGTCCTTTCCACTTCTGATAGTCCAACATTCTGACAGTCTGAGCCCCACCTGATTTATGATTCCAAAGTTCAGATGGAAGGATCACTGGGATGGGGGTGGGATTGAAAGACAGGCAGATTTGGGCACTCCTGGGCTTCTTGAGCTGCTCTCAGTCTCCCCTCCCCCAGATTCCAAGACCCAAAGCTTTTCATCCATTGTATAGCTTCCTCCCAGGCCAACTCAGCCCCATCGCAAATTACCATTTACAAAGCCCCTTCATTAACATAGGACACACATAAGGTGGTGCTTGTCTATAGCAAAATACAGGATCGGGTAATCCCTGCACAAAGAGAGGGGGGCCCCTGAATGCCTTCTGTGCTAAGGAGCTGGGGGCCTCTCTTGCTTACCCATTACCAATTAACCCTTAACAATTAGCTATAGTCACCAGCCCAGAACTGGTCTAGGAGCCCGGGTCAGCGGTGCATTAGGTGTCCTGCAGCTTTGTCCACTCTCAGGTACATCCCATCTCAGACCCAACCTACGGCCTCCTCGGGCCACAGCTTGGTGCAATGGAAAGACCCTTGGACTAGATGATATGGCTTTGGGCCTAAGTTTCCTAATTAGTCAAAAGAAGCGATTGGACTGGGTATTGTCTCTGGTTCCGTCCAACCTCTCCTGATCTTGACTGTGGGCCAAGCCAGGCAGGTGTGTGTCCGGGCCGAGTGCCCGTGATTCAGCTTTGTGGATCTCTTCTGTGCTCACCTCGGTGACGGAGGCGATGATGTTCTCTGGGGTAGAACTGCCCGCGCCGTCTCTTGGGACCATGCCATGGAAGGGGCCAGCAGGCAGTGCCAGGATTCTTTTTCTGAGGAGGTTCCACCCATCACTTGTATTGTCACTTGAGCCAGCCAGGCCCAAGCTCTCTGGGCTAGGCCATAGGTTAAGGTGACCAGGAGCTCAGGCTGTGCTTTTACCTTCTCCTCAAAGCACCCAGAAAAGTGCAATAGAGCTCCAGAGAAAGGGCTGCAGCCTGGAATCTAGGAGTGCTGAGATCTAATCCCAGTTCTTCTGTTCACCCTGTGTGTAATCTGGGACAAGTGACTATCTCTCTTTGGACCTCAGTTTTCCCTTCTAATTAAGGTATAAGACCTGATAAGCTTTACAGACCCCACTGTGATATTCCATGCCCTAAGGGTCCTCCCCTACCCTGACATCCTGGGTTCTAAGGGCCCTCCCCCACCCTGACATCCCAGGTTCTAAGGGTTCTCCCAGCTCTGACATTCTGGGTTCTAAGGGTCCTTCCAGCTTTGACATTCCATGTTCTAAGGGCCCTCCCAACTTTGACATCCTATATTCTAAGGGTCTACCTCAATCTGACACTCCATGTTCTAAGGGCCCTCCTAGCTCTGATATCTTGAGTTCTCAAGTCCTTCCCAGCTCTAATATCTTATATTCTAGGGACCCTCCCAGCTCTGACATCCCATGTTCTAAGGGCCTCCTGGCTCTGACATGCTGGGTTCCAAGCTCCCACAGCTTAGCCAATCTAAGTCATAGAAGAGAGGTTCTAAAGTCCCTTCTGCATGAGACACCCTGTTTTCAATGATTCAGGTCTCCACTCAAAGCACCTTTCTCAACCTGTATCATTCCAGGGGGACAAGCCTGGGAACTGTCCCCATCTCAGCCTGAAGTCCCTTTGACAGGGCCCACTTCTCCCAGATCCTTGGGAGGGGGGCAGCGGGGAAGAGCCCACATTTCTAGGACAATGGGGGCTGGGGGGAGAAGTCCCTCTCCCGCTCATACCAAAGCCCAGCTCAGTCCAAGCCTCGGCCTTCTCCCAGCTCCCTGGGCCTCAGAGAGAGAGAGGGTGAGCCCCACTGCCCAGACCGGCTCTCACACTGTGTGCCCCCCTCCCCACCCCTCCAGCCTCTCTCCCTTGTCAGTCCTCTGTCTGCTGTCACTCAGGATTGGAATTCTCCTTCAGGTTGTCACAGTGAGGCTGCGGGAGGGGATTATACGGGCCCTGTCCAGAGTGGAATCATGTGGAACGGGCGCTTGACTAGCGGAACCGCTGGTGAGCCTTAGGCCCTCTGAGACCCTCTACTTTCCCACCTCCTTCAGACAATGGGGCATTGTCCGCCCCTGGCCCCCCTGATCCTGGGCCCCATAGCCGTGACGGACACCACTCCCAGGGCCAAAGGCCCCCTTTGAATTGCTAAAACCCATTTTCAGGAAGTTCCCCTCGGTGCTCCCCCCACCAGAAATCCTGAGCTCATTGTCCACTGGGCCCCCCAGCCCACGGGGTTACAGGCCTGCCCCCCTTCCTTCTCTCCATCCTTCCCCATCTTTCTCAAACTCCTTAAAGAGCCCCCCTCCCTGCCCTCTCACAAACACCATCTCAGGGAAGTTCAAAAGCGCCAGGCTAGGGATGAGGCTGGGGAGGGAAAGAGGACGGAGGAGATGAAGGAAGAGAAGTCTCCAAAAGGCACTGATCTTCTTTAATTAAGGGCACTGGGATATCTACCAGATGTGTCTTTCCCAATCTCACGCTGAAGCTGCAGCCTGCCAAAGGTCCTGGCTTTGGGGAGCTGTGGGGGTCCATTTCACCCTCACTCTGGGGAATCAAAATAAGTAATAATAATAATAATAACAACAGCAATTATCAGCAAACAGCTTCCACTCCTGGGCCCTTTTTCATTTACCGAACTCTTTTCTCACAAAAGTCCTTCTGGGAGGGTAGTAAAGAATAATTGCTCCCATTTTACAGATGAAGAAACTGAGACATGAAGTGTTGTAGGTGGCAGGGTGATTTTGAAAGATCTTTCTACTCTCTTTAGAGCAAGGATTCTTCACTTTTTCATACCTTGGACACCTCTGGTGATCTGCTGAAGCCTGTGGACCCCTTCTCAGCACCCTGTTTTTAAACATATAAAATAAAATGCATAGGATTGCAAAGGGAACTTATTCTAATGAGAGGAAATTATCAAAATAAAATATGAATAAAAATTATAACTAAAACAAGTTCACAGCCCCCAGATTGAGAGTGCTTCATCGGAAGGGAGGCAGCTACAATATAGTAGTGATAGTGAGTAAGGAGCAGATCTCTGATCGGAAAGACCAGATCAAGTCCCACCTTCAGTATAGAGTGGCTAGGTGACCCTGGACAATTTATTTAACCTTTCCCTGTATTAAAAAGCTCCTGAAAGAAGTGGCAGAGGAGCTGCTAGAGTGCGTGGTGGGTGAGTTTCCCCCTCCAAGAATTCCCTAGACCAATAAGATCACAAAAAGTCCGTCTCTTTGGGTGACCCTTGGTGCCCTCCATCTCTAGGTTCAACCAGTCAGCCAGCATTTATTCATCACCACGGGTATCAGGTGCTAGGATTTGGGGTTGGGGATATAGCCAGAGTCCTGCAGGAGCTTGCAGCATAATGGGGAAGACAAAATGTATAAATATAGGGATAGAAAAACACATAGAATAGGTTTGAGGTTACTTCTGGGGATCCCTAGTAGCTGGGGAGACCAGGAAAGGCCTGCAGAGGGTGGCCCCTGATCTGCATCTTGGAGACCAGAGAATCCAAGAAACAGAGGTAAGGAGAGAACACTGCAGCCAGTGCCAAAGGGTGGAGACTAGAGGGGGCCTGTTGTATGTGACCAGAAAGATGTACCAGAGAGGGTGGCTGATGAGGCTGGGAAGGTAAGGTGGACCGATCCTGAAGGGCTTTTATGTAAGAGGGAGCCAGTGGAGCTCATCGAGGAAGAGAGAAACGAGGCTGACTGCCTGCGGTGGACACTGTCTGTTCTGGGGTGGCCACTCTCAGGTCCTGCCCTGATCATCCTTTTTCTGGGTTTGGGGAAGAAGGGAATGGGGCAGGACCAGAGCAATGGAGCCTGGGAGACCTGAAAAAGCTTCATGCAGTGCACGACTAAGAGGCAGAAGGGCCAGGGGCAGGGAGAAAGGGAAATTTAAAAGTTTTTTTTAAAAATAGTGTTTTCTTCCAGTTGAGGCTGAGGGGATATTTGGGAATATGAGTCATAGAATCATAGTGAGCCAGAGTTGGGAGGGCCCTCAGAACCCAGGATGTCAGGGTTGAGAGAACCCTTAGAACCCAGGATATCAGAGCTGGGAGGGCCTTAGAACCCAGGATGTCAGAGCTGTGAGGGCCCTTAGAACCCAGGATGTCAGGGTTGGGAGAACCCTTAGAACCTAAAATGTCAGAGCTGGGAGGAACCTTAGAACCCAGGAGGTCAGAGCTGGGAGGGCCCTTAGAACCCAGGAGGTCAGAGCTGGGAGGGCCCTTAGAACCCAGGAGGTCAGAGCTGGGAGGGCCCTTAGAACCCAGGAGGTCAGAGCTGGGAGGACCCTTAGAACCCAGGATGTCAGAACTTAGAACCCAGGATGTCAGAGCTGGGAGGGCCCTTAGAACCCAGGAGGTCAGGGCTGGGAGGACCTTTGCGACACAGAATTTCAGAGCTAGGAGGTCCTTAGGACCCAAAATGTCAGAGTGGGGAGGAATCACAGGGATCACTGATTTCACAGAGGGGGTCACAAGCCCCAGGGATGAAGTAACTTGCTGCAGGTCACACAGTAAGTGTAAGTAAGAGAGTTCAGAGTCCAAGCAGACCCTGCCATTCTAAAGCTAGTCCCCCAAGGCTGGGGCGATCGCCTGGGAGGCGCTTCCTCAGAAGAAGCCAGACAGAGGAGCTTCCCTGGCCCAGGGGCCCTCTGCACCTGAGCCAAGGCCTGGCATGTAAGATTTCTTCCCCAAGCGCCCACATCTGCCATCCCTTGTTCTCAGCTTGGCCACGCCCCATCATCTTGGAAATGGGATGTGACAGGAAGGAGCATCCAGCTCCCTAGGGGCTGAATAGGTTTCCGGCAAATGCAATTGATCCTTGCTGACCCTCTAATCTTCCCGGTCAGCTCCCCTACAGGGAGTGGGCCCAAGCTGCCACATCCATGTCAACAGTATGGGGCTTATCCCCACCTACACACACACACACACACACACACACACACACACACACACACACACACACGCTCCCCTGACTCACAAAAGGCAGCATCCGGGTCAGGGTCACCAAATCATCCCCGAGGGGGCTCAGCATCCGCAGTTGCCAGGCAGACACCCGTCAGGGCCTAGTGCCTCTGGAATGCTTCTGCCACGTGGCCCTGACCTCTCCTGTCACCGCAGGACTGGGCTTAGAAGGTCATGGAGTGTCAGATAGAAGGACGCTTAGGGAACAGCTGCACCAGCTCTCTGGATTTACCTTTGGGGAAACTGAGGCCCAGAGAGAAAGATTTGGTCCACGGGCCCACGGCGAGGCAATGACAGAGCCAGTTCCAGGGTTCCAGGGGGCCTGATCCACCTTCTCGTCCACCTGTCTGGAGAATCTCTCTTCTCCTTTTCAAAGATGCAACATCTTGTTCTTATTTCCTCTCCCCCCTCTGTTTCCTCACCTTCCCAACACCTTAAAGTGGGAGCTCCCCAAAGATCTCCCTCTTGGCTCTGGCCGTCTCATCCGCACTAACCTTGTTAATTATCTCCTTTATGCAGGTGATTCTCAAATCTGTATCCTTACGCCTCATTTCCCTTCCGAACTTCAGACCGAAGGCGATCCCACCACCACCATCTTGTGCTCCCCTAAGCTTACAACCTTAGGGGTCTCTTTGACCCTTCCCTGCTGGTGATGCCATTTTGAAGAGATGCTCAAGACATGCTCCATTCCCCTCCCTGCTGTGTTTCTGACCCTTGGGTCTTGGCCACTGTGCCCGTACTTCCCCCCCCCTTTATTTGGAGATACAAATACACATTATATTTCTATCTTGGGCACTTGGTCTATTGCCTGACATACAATAAGCACTCCATCAAAAGTTCTTGTTTGCCATTCCTTACAGCAATTTTTGTTCTTTTGTTCAATCTTTTATTCAATCAATTAGCAATCAACAAACATTTATTAAGTACCTACTGTATGTTGAGCACTGTGCTAGGCACTGGGAATACAAAAATAAAGAATGAAACAATCTCTTCTCCATAGAACTTATGTTCTGTCAAGGGAGACATATATATTAGTCTTATAAGTATAAAACATAAATATTTATATAAAGAATAATTATAAAAATTTTTAAAAAGAAAGAAGGAAATGAACAGTTTACAGCCAGTGAATAGAGCACTGAGATTGGAATGAGGAAGTCTCATCTCCCTGAGTTCAAATCTGATCTCATTCACTTACTAGCTACATGACCTTGAACAGGTCACTTAACCCTCTTTGTCTCAGTTTCCTCATCTATAAAAGAAATTGGAAAAAGAAATGGCAAACTGTTTCAGTGTCATTGCTAAGAAAACTTCCTTACCCCAGGTCCCTGCTCTAACCACTGCACCATCAGCTGCTCAGCTGAGAATTGATAGAAATAAATGTCAGGTAGGGAGGGAGCAGCAATAGTAGCTGGGGAGTAGTTGGAGAGGCTCTGTGGAAAAGGCAAACAGGATTCTATGAGGAAGGAGTGCATGCTAGGGAATGGCCAGGGCAAAGGCATGGAGGTAGGAGACTGGGTGTGCTGTGTTCAAGGAACAGAGACTGGACCAATTGACTAAATTGTGAACTTCAGAAGTAATAAAGCTGAAAAGAGAAAGCCCTGAGCAGTCTGTGAGGGCTTTCTAAGACAAACAAAGGAGTCAATCCCATCTCAGCAACCTCTCTTGCATCTATCTCCTCTCTATTCTCACTGCCACCCCCTCCAAACAGGTCCTATCTGAGGCCTCCCAATAATATTACAATAGTCTCCTAATGGGTATCTTTGTCTCCTTTCCTCTATTTCACATTTTCTATGCTGCCAGAACAATCCATTTATGTTACTACTCAGCTCAAAAACATCCTATGGCTCCCTATTGCCTGTTCAGCACGGAACAAACTCCCCTGCTTGGCATTCAGGGCCATCTACAATGCGGCAGTATCTTATTTCTCCAACTTTTTCTAATATCACTCTCTTCCTCAGACTCCTCAGTCAAACTAAATGACTCATTGTACCCAGTATGGTAGCTTGCTCTCCTCCAGCTCCTGCCCGTTATTTGTGCTGTTGCCAGTGCTAGAGTGCCCTCTCTCTCCTAAGAAATCCTTCAGGTGCATCTCCTGAATTTCTACCTATTTTCTGTTTTCCTCACTTTCCTCAACTGTAAAATGGGGATAATGACTATATCTACTTCTCAGGATTGTTGCAAAGATCAAATTTTATAATATTTGTAAAAAAAAAATCCTAAAATGTAGCACTATATAAATGTTTATTCTCTTTTGTTGGGGAAGAAACTGGGGCACAGGAAGGGGCAGTGAAAGTCGTGGTATAATGGAAAGGGCTTTTGACAATGGAGACCATGAGTGTAAGTCCCAAATCTAGCACTTCTTTATTCACTAAGGGATCTCTTGTAATAGTAATATACTTGCCCTATGTCTGTATCCCAACAAACATTTATTAAGTACCTACTATATGTTGAGCATGGGGCTAGGCACTGGAAATACAAAAATATGATCATAAAAGATGGAAAAGGACCCACATGTGCAAAAATGTTTGTGGCAGCCCTAGAAACTAGAAACTGAGTTGAAGAATGGCTGAATAGATTATAGCATATGATATTGAATATCATTGTTCTATAAGTAATAATGAGCAGGCTGACCAGAAAAGCCTGGAAAAACTTACATGAACTGATACTGAATAAAGTAAGAACAATCAAGAAAACATTGTACACAATGACAACAGAATTGTGTGATGATCAATAGTGATGGACTTGGCTCTTTTCAACAATGAGGTGATTCAAGGCCATCCCCATAGACTTGTGATGGAGAGAGCCATCTGTATCCAGAGAGAGAATTATGGAGACTGAATGTGCATCAAAGCATAATATTTTCACCATTTTTGTTACACTTGTTTGTTTGCCTGTTTTTTCCCTTATTTTTCCCCTTTTGATCTGATTTTTCTTACGCAGCATGACAAATATGGAAATATGTTTAGAAGAATTACACATTTAACCTATAGTGGATTGCTGCTGTCTTGGGGAGGGGGGAGGCAGAAGAGAGGGAGAAAAATTTGGAACACAAGGTTTTGCCAAGGTGAATGTTGAAAACTATCTTTGCATTTATTTGGAAAAATAGAATACTCCAAAAAGAGATGTTTGTCCTATTTGGACCTAATTTCTTCATTTGTTTTTAATTTTTTTCTAAACTAAAATTCCCCTCAAGTATTTGGAAATTTAGTAAACATTAGTAAGCATTTATTTTCTCACCACCCTCCTCTCCTCTCGAAAGAGAAAAGAAAAAACTCCTTGTAATAAATATGTGATTAGGCAAAGCAAATTCCTATATTGGCCATGTCTAAAAATATAGTTCTCATTTTTCACCTTGAGTTGATCACTTCTCTTTCAGGAGGTGGAAAGCATTCTTCACTAGATCATGGGGCTGGTCAGATCTCTTAATCTTTCAAGACTGTTCATTTTTACAATGTTGTTATAGAATCAGGTATGCTAGTTCTTCTCACTTCACTCTGTGTCAGTTCATACAAATCTTCCCAGGCTTCTCTGAAAGCACCCATTTCATCATTTCTTATGGTACAATAGTATTCTGTCACATTCATATACCATAATTGGTCCAGCTGTTCCCCAGTGGGTGGATACCCCCTTAGTTTCCAATTCTTTGGCACCATGAAAAAATCTACTATAAATAGTTTTGGCAAATATAGATCTTTTTCTTCTTTCTTTGATGTCTTTAGGAGACCAAGGAGTGAGATATTGCTAGATCAAAGGATATGCACAGCTTTAGGATCTGTTTCTTATTTGTAAAACATGAGTGAATACTATGACATAGGGTAATCATATGAATGGGAATGGTTCTTATCTAATCCAATTCCTGTCCTTTTGCAAAATAGAAAACATTATTTTGTATTTTCTTTATTATGAATACATACTTCCCCCCCCCTCCATAAAATGTAAGCTCCTTCGGGACAGAGATTTTCTCATTTTTGTCTTGGTATCTCCACTGGCTAGCACATAGTAGGTCCTAAATAAATGCTAATTGACTAATTGGTTGACATGGAAGTGAAAAGAAAAGGTTATATGATTTTGGGCTGCATTAATGAA
Source organism: Myrmecobius fasciatus (assembly GCA_023553655.1). NCBI lineage: Eukaryota > Metazoa > Chordata > Mammalia > Dasyuromorphia > Myrmecobiidae > Myrmecobius > Myrmecobius fasciatus. The sequence continues at coordinate 50,533 of JAJPUD010004485.1, forward strand.
GGCAAATTGTTCAGAATACAGGAGGGGACAGCACCATCATTGCATGGTAAATGTTATACTCCTCTCTGACCCCATCTGATATTTCGTATTCCATTCTGGGCACTACATTTTAGGAAACACATTAACAAGTTGGAGCTTGTCCAGAGGAGAGTAACCAAGATAATTAGGGGACTGGAAACCGTTCCTTAAGAGGATAGGTTGAAGAGGATGTTTTGCTTGGAGAAAAAAAGGCTCAGAGGAAATATAATGGCCATGGGGGAATATGATGGCCATCTTCAAATTCAAAATCAAATAAGAATTTATGTGCTTACTGTGTGTAAGACACTGGTCATACAAAAATTTAAAAGGATACAGTTCCTGTCCCCCGGAGCTCAGAAAGAGATGCCATATACACAGAGAAAAGAACAATGTCTGAAACATATTTTTACTTGTAGAGTCTCTAGCTTCCTACAAGACTTAACTTGAATGCCATCTCCTACAAAAAGTCTTCCCTGATTCCTCCTCCCCCTGACATGATTTACACTCTCTCCCTCTTGAAATTATTTTGCATTTACTTACTTATACTTGTAGCTTCCAATTAGAATTTAAATCCTTGAAGGTAGGAATTTTTCTGCCTGTTTTTGTACTCTCAGCACCTTGAACAACTCTTTACTCAGAAGAGATATTTAATAAATACTCATTCAACTGAGTTGTCGAGTTAAATATGATGCGAGAAGATCCGTAACAAAGAAGAGATCCGGATGAGTTCTCTATGAAAACTTGGAGAGGGAGAAACATCTGCCTTCAGTTGAAAAGATCAAGAAAGACAAGGAGGAAGATGGCAGAAAAGTCCCACAGATAACAAAATACTTTTGGTGAGCACTCATGTCCCCATTTTATGCCTCCCTTAATGTTTAATATATCAAAGGACCACTGGATGAGGTTATGTTCCAAGGAATCTTGAACTATCCTGACTTATGGATGGGAGACACTATGCTATAAAAGACTCTTATAAAGCAGCATCTTGTTCTACTCCATGAAAGGCCTTTTCTTCATTAATGAGCAATAAACACCAAGAGATTTTATATTTTCTGCACTTTTCAGTCAATTTTGAGGTAGCAAAAACTCCTGTCTGTTGTTGAATATCATTTGCAAAAACCTGCTGGTTCCCCACCAATGTCCTCATGGAGAACATTCTCAGTTTGTATATAGATGACCTCTATAAAGATTTTGTATAGATGAAGAAGTAAGCGTACTGATCAGTATGCTTGTCAACATTTTCTCGGCCACCTTTTTTCTGGAGTCAGTAAGGTCTGATATTTTCTCTCTATACCTTTTGGTATCTTTCCCTCCTTTAGATACCTCAAAAATGGGCCCTCTGATGAGCTCACAATTGCTTTGCCTCCAACGCTGACCTCCTCCATATGCACGTGAACCAATTTGGTTGCTTTCCCAACTCTTTGGCTACCATGCTGTCAATGATAACCTTCAGAACTCTCTGTTGAATTATAATGAACGATCTTTGCCCAGAGAAATTATAATGAAGCCCACCTCTCTCCTTTCAGGAGAGAGGAGGCCTACAGATGGCAAAGGCAAGGTATACAGTCAGACAGAAAACAGCTGTCCATTGACTTTAAACGGTTTTCTTTGTTATAAGGTATGGAAGGTAGAGTTCAGTTTGAAAGAGAATGGTTAAAGAGAAATGACTAGTGTTTAAAAAATGGAATTAACAGTAATAATGATAATAAAAGGATGAAAGACCAAATAGGACTAAAGAGAGAAAATGAAACCTTGCTGAAAGCAAAAGATTCTGAAAGCTGGAGATGAAGAGTGAGTGCATTCCAGACACAGGGAACACTTTGTACAAATACTAAGAAGTAGAAAATTGAATGTTAATACAGTTTGACCAGAAGTGAAATGGAGTAAGATGACATAAGGATGGAAAAATAGGCTCATAAGATCATAAAGACTAAAAGGGAACTTCAAGGTTGTTGAGAGCAATTTTACAGATGGGGAAACTGAGACCCAAAGATGTCAAGTGCTTTTCTCAGACATATACATGTAGGAAACCGTAGAGCCTAGGGACTTGAACCTAGGACCTTTCGTGCAAAAGACAGATCCAAATCCAGCCTGATATCATGATAGTTAAGAGTAAAGTTGTTGAGGGCCTTTCCTGCCAAACAGGAGTGTATCTTACAGGCTACAGGGAGTCGTGTAAGGTTTTTGAAGAGAGGAATGATGTGATGGGAAGAAAATTCATAGGAAGATAAATTTGTCAAGTGTTTGAAGGATGAATCAAAGGGGATGAGACTAGAAGCAAGAGGATCATGTGAAAGGAGGCTTAGGAAAAGAAGAGTGATGAAGACCTAAAATAGAATGATAGCTGTGTGAGTAAAGAGTACAGGATAGGTGAGGGTGAGAGATGTTTTGAAGGTTCCTGGCACTCAGTACTTAATACATATTTATTGGTCGGTGAAACAATAAATATATATATATATAATATGTATAAATCTATAAATGTATATAAATCTGTGAATATATATAAATGGGTATACATGTACAGATGAATATATTTAAGCACCTACATGTGCCATCTTGTTAGGTGCTAGAGATACTAAGAGAAATATGAAGCAAATTCGAATAGACTTCTATTCATTCTATCCAATATTTCTGGTGGAGGTAAGCATTGAACACATGGGAGAAGATTGGCAGACAGTGTGGTCCAGTGGAAAGCCCAATGGGTGTGGAGTTAAAGGACACAGGTTCAGATCTTACTTTTGACACTGAATCCCTGTGTGACTTTGATCAAATCACTTCACTTCTCTAGGAGTCAGTTTCTTCATTTGTAAAATGTGTGAGTGGACTAGATGGTCTTTGAGATCCCTTCCCACTGTAGATTCTATGTTCCTGTGTTCAGCAGATAAGAGCTCCAAATAAAAAATGGTATAGAGAGAGGAGCAGATGGCCCATGACGGAGTCTTTCTGAAAACCTCTCCTTAGGGGCTGGAGGAAGGAAGCTGGAAGCGCAATGAAGGCGATCGGGAGAGAACAGGGTTTTGAAGGCCAACAAAGGACAGAGAATCCTGTAAGGAGGGATTGGTCTCTTGGTCTATAGGGTCAAAAGCTACCAAGAGACCAAAGTGGCTGAGGGAGGAGAACAAGAGAGGAAATCACTGGAGACCTTTGAGAGAAGCTTCCATAGAATCCTGGGGTCAGAAGCCAGATTTCCAAGGATTAAGGAAGGAAGGGTAAGGAAGCACAAGCAGTCAGTATAAAGTATTCTAATACAGGGGGTTCCCCAACTTTTTTCAATCCCTGTAACTTTTGACTTTTAAGAAATCTTCCTGTACCCCTTACTTGGTAAGGAAGGAAATGAATCTGAGAGTTGGCCAAGTATACACCTAAGAATATGTTTATGTAAGAATAAAATGAGGGCAGCTAGGTGGTACAATGGCTAGAAGACTTCAGACACTTATAAATTCTGAGACTCTGGGCAAGTCACTTCACCCTGTTTATCTCAGTTTCCTTACCTGTAAAATGACCTGGAGAAGAAAATGGCAAACTGCTCTGGTATCTTTGCCAAGAAAATCCAAATTAGGTCATGATCAAAAAAACAACTGAACAACAAGGATGAAATAAAAAGTTGTTTCAATAGAATAATAGTTATTTACCAAATATTCCCTTTATACTTTTTACTCCTTGTGGTTTGTGTGTCCTCATTTGTAAATCCCTATTCTAAGGGTTTAGCAAAGAAAGGGAGTAGAGCTGTCTCTCTCTTTAGAATGTAAGCTTCTTTATGGCAGAAACTATATCTTTTTTTTCTTGTTTTCTTTGTAACCCTCACATGTAGTTCAGGGTCTAGGACACAGTTAGTGTTTAATAAATGCTTATTGATTAACTAATAGAAAATCATAGGATCATAGATCTCAAGCTGGAAAGGGCCTTCTTTTATTTTCCAGATGGGGAAACCGAGACACAGAGAGATTGTTTAACTTGCTAGGGTTACACAGCTAATAGGTGTCTGTGGCAGAATTGGAACCCAGATCTTCTGATTGCAAATTCAGCATTCTATCTACTACATAAATCACAGGTTTGCAATAAAGAGAAGGGATCTTTCCCTAACTTTGGTTACCCTGTAATCAGAAGAGAAGAAGCATAAAATCACAGAGCTAGGGAAGGAAGGGACCTGGGAGGCCATCTAATTCAACCCATTCATTTTCTAGAGGAAGAAACTGAGTCACAGAGAAGTACAATAACTTGCTAGTGTAACACAGGTAATAGGAATCTGAGGTAACACTTGAACTCATCTTCCTAACTTTGAGCTCTTTGTTCTAACCACTTCACCATGTAGCTGAGATATAGGATGATAATCTGAAAATATAGCAAGGTCAAATGTATGCTTTGTAAGGGTGGAGAAGACAACCATTTTTGTCATCTCTGGAAAAGATGGCAGTTGATAAATATATTTAAAGATAAGAGGATGTAGCTAAAAGATTCTGTAGGAGAACCCTCTGAACTCAGAATGGAAAAGTAGGAGTAAAGCGTGGAAACAATGGATGGAATGGATATAGAATGGAAGTTTCTTGAAGGAAGGAATTATTTCATTTTTATCTTTGTATAGCACACATGTATGGCACACAGCAAGTGTTTAATAATTTCTTATTGAATTGAATAGAATTGAATTGGAGAAAGGTAGAAATTCTTTTTCAATTAATGAATAAGTAAACGGGACAGCTAGGTGGCGCAGTGGATAGAGCACCAGCTCTGAAGCCAGAAGGACCCGAGTTCAAATTTGATCTCAGACACTTAACACTTCCTAGCTGTGTGACCTTGGGCAAGTCACTTAACCCCAATTGCCTCAGCAAAAAACAAAACAAAAAAAAATGAATAAGTAAACATTAATTAAGCACCTACTATGTGTCAGACTCTATGCTAAGTGCTAGGGATACTATAGGGATACAATATAGTCCCTGCCTTCAAGAAGTTCACAATCCAATTTAAGGAAAACCTTCCTAACTCTTGGAATTGTCCCAAAGTGGAATGGGCTTCCTGAGGAGGCAATGAGCCTCCTACCTCATTAGAGACTGAATGATTATTAGTCAATAATGTTGTTATAAATGAGATTCCATTTCAGATTAGACCCCCTGTCTTCCCTCCTATCACTTGAGATCTTGCTGCATTTGGCCTTCCTTCTTGAAGAGATTCAGGACATCAGGAAAGTGATACCATGACATATGAGTGAATTGGATTGAAGTGAGAGAGGGCTGTGCAATGGTTCCAGAGCCATCTGAGTCCAATGTCCAGATATAGATCAGACTGGAGATGGTACCGGAGGGTCTAGACTCCCTGAATTGTGCATGAGTCACCCCTATGTCCGCACAGGCCTGGCTCCAGGCCCAATCCCACCTCCTCCTCCTGGGAACTGAGGGTGACCTACGTCAGCTCATGAAGGTAAAATGTAGACCTCAGCCAACATGAGGGTCTTCTCTTCTTAAGATCTCTAAGAAAACGATCTGGAGGCCCAAGAAATGGAAGGAAGTAAAAGATATGAACTAGACCAAGCCCTTCATTTTACAAAAGAAGAAAGGGAGAGAGTTAGTTCACAGTTACACAAGTAATAAACATATCCAGGATTGGATCTCAGGCCCTAAATAATAATAATAACAAGAGTAGTGAAGGATAACAACTCGTTCTCCAACTATTAGGCTCAGAATTCACCAACAAAAATAGAGAGATAGCTGGTGTTTACCCAGCACATTTAAGGTTTGCAAAGGGTTTTGTAGTCATCATATCATTTAATTGTCAAAACAATCCTGTGGGGCAGCTGCTATATTACCCTCAATTTACAGATGAGGAGACTGTGACTTGGGCAGGGTCACACAGTAGCAAATGTCTGAGGTGGAATTCGAACTCACGCCTTGCTAACTCCAGTTTTCTGTCCGCTAGACCCTGCTGCCTCCCTCCTCACGGTCCCCTGCCAGTCTGTCTGAGTATTCCTATCTGCCACAGCCTAGGTGCTGAGATAATAATAACAGTTAGCAGTAATAGCTAACATTTATATAGCTCTTATTAGGTGCCAGACACTGTGCTAAGCCCTTTACAATGATTATCCGCTTTGATCTTCTCCCCAACTCTGCAAGGGAGGTGATGTTATTATCTGCATTTTTACAGTGAGGAAACTGAGATACGATCTCCCAATTTGCCCAAGATCAAACAGCTGGCCAAAGCCGGATTTGAATTCAGATCTTCCTGATCCCTGCCCTGCCTTCAGCTCCCATGTTATTCCAGGTTGGATGTGCTTAGAGAGACTCCCCCTCCCCATCTTTCCCTTCTTTCTTATACGGGTGTGCATTATGTGAACTTGCACGTGCACTGGTGGATGCCCACCTAGCTGATGAGCCACCATTGTGAAGCAGTCCCTTCTATAGCAACATCACTCAGACAGGAATGGTCTCAGACCGGAACCATTCTCCAGGTCAAGGCCTTCTCCCCATGAAGTGGTTGCCATTAGACTGGCCCCTTCTGTGTTTGAGCAAATCCCAGAGGTTTCTTTGTCCGGGATCCTCACAGTCCAGGGATTTGGAAGCAAAGATCTTAAGGTTCCGTGACCTGTCATTCTGAGGTTCCCACAGCCCACCAGTGCCCACCCTCACAGACCCTAAGCCAGGGCCAGCCTCCCTGGACTTCTGTACCCAAAGCAAGAAATGAGGTGGGTTATTACAACCCATTGGCAGGCAGTAGGAAGTCAGGTCTGAATTAATATGACTAACCAGTGGAAGAAAATAGGTGGATTGATTCCCTGCTCCCAGTCTGGTCACACTGCTGAATGAAACAGGCATAAAAATATTTATCAGTAACTCCAGTTTCCCAAATGCTTTAAGATCAGTAAAAATATTGGTAAAAAACATTGGTAAAGTATTGTGAGGTAAAATATCCTCACGAATCTTCACAATAGCCATGAGATAGGTTAGCATAGTAGAAGAATTTTTATCCCCATTTTTCAGATAAGGAGCAGTAACGTTCCATGAAGTGAACTCACTACAGCTAACAAGTATCAGAATTCAGACTTGAACCCCAGATTTCTGGCTTCATTCCCTCATGTTCTCTGCTGCTCATTGGACAAAAACAGGCGTTGAGGATAGGGAAAGGGAAGGGACAGTCATAGGATGATGGGACCTCAAAGATGGAAGGGATCTCAGAAGGATCACGGGGTCATAGATTTACAGCTGAGAAGGGACCTTTGAGGTCAATTTATCAACTTGATCATTTTACAGATGAGGAAACTGAGGTCCAGAGAAATGAAATAATTTGCTCTACTTACACAGGCAGCAAATAGCAAAGCTAAGATTCAAACCTAAGTCCTCCTACTGGACAGTGCTAATACTTGGACCAACCTCTGGCCAAATACAGAAATCCCCTCTATAGCCTCCCCGAAAAAAGTCTTGTTGGAATACCTGCAGTGAATGAGGAGCTCATTACCAGTGGCAAGGATAATGAGCTGTGGGGAGACACAGCTAGGCGAAGCAGGGCTGTCAAATGGAGCCTATTATGGTGGAGAGCAGAGCAGGCAAGGGCTTCCAGTCCTCAGACACCTCCCCCTTAGATGACCCAGTTCTGAGCTTCCTCTGCACACAAGGCATTGCTGGTCCCTGGCTCCCTGCTCCCAAAGAACTCACTCCCATTATCTGGAACCTTTCCATCACCCATGACCCAGTGGCTGCTGTGGAGGTCCGACCTCCAGTGGAACGGCCAGGGCTCCAGCCGGGGCTGGGGGCAGGGGGAGCTGGGCTGGCTGGAGCAGAGCTGAATTGAGGGTGCGGGCTGGCTGGTTGGTAGGGAGGGATGCTATTGTGTGACTGATAGGGAGGGCAGGAGCGCCACCTTGAGGCCCCCAGGGAAAGGAGATGGGATGCAGCTGAGGGCTAGGGCTTAGCTGGGGCTTGGGGTTTAGTCACATCCTCATCTAGATACATGGGGAAAGGCCCGGAGTCCAGGTGTGATGAGGCAGCAGACTTCCTGCTCCCTGCCCAAGTCAGAACCTATTCAGTTCTGGGTACATCTTGAAAAGGACAGTGATAATGATGAACTGGAGGGTTTTTTGGGGGGAGCAACCAGAATTTATGGACTTTGGGGTCATGGCATAAGAAGATCAGCTCCAAGAAACGGGGGGCTTAGCTTGGAAGTATAGACACCAGACCCACATAGACATTAACCCATTGTAAGATGGACATCACCATAGAAATAGACAAAACATGATTGCCCTAAGGCAATCAGGGAATCCAGGGTGAGAGACCATCCCCATTCAAAGTCAGTCCCTAAAGGTGTCCTAATTTGGGGATGGATAGGATTGAATGGATGAATAAAAAAGCATTTATTAAGCTTTTACTACATGCTATGCATTGTGCTAAGTGCTGCGGATCCAGATATAAAAATGAAAACAGTCCCTATTTATAAGGAATTTATATTTTAGAAGGAGGGAAGAAGGAAATAAACATTTATGAAATGCCTACTATGTGCCAGGAACTGTGATTCTATTTTATAGTTGAGAAAACTGAGGCAGACAGAAATTGAGTTTTTCCCCATTTTGTTTTTTTTTTTATTTTTTAAAGTTTTTTATTTTCAAAATACATACATTGATAATTTTCAACATTCACCCTTACAAAATCTTGTGTTTTAAATTTTTCCCCTCTCTTCCTCTCACTCCCTCCCCAAGACAGCAAGTAATCCAATATACGTTAAACATGTGCAATATTCTACACATATTTCCACAAATATCATGCTACACAGAAAAAAATCAGATCAAAAAGGAAAAAGAAAATGAGAAAGAAAACAAAATGAAAGCAAACAACAAAAAGAGTGAAAATACTGTGTTGTGATCCACACTCCTCTCTGGGTACAGATGGCTCTCTTCATCACAAGACCATTGGAACTGGCCTGAATTATCTCATTATTGAAGAGAACTGTTCATCAGAATTGATTATCGTATAATCTTCTTGTTGCCGTGTATCTCTTGGCTCTGCTCATTTCACTTAGCATCAGTTCATGTAAGTCTCTCCAGGCTGCTCAGAAATCATCCTGCTGATCAAGAAATTAAGTCATTTGCTTAGAGTTAGTAAGTGTCTGAAGTATATTTGAATTCAAATCTTCCTAACTTCAGGTCCGGGGCTCTATTCCTTGTGCTACCCAGAGCCCCCCTGCTCTAACAACAACAACAACAGCAACAACAACAAAATAGGGGAATAGTGACTAAGAAGGGTGGTTTCAATTAGAGATAATTGAGTTAGAGCTGTAGAGTAATTTTTGATATGCCCTTTCTGGGAATGATAATGTCAATATAATTATTATTCCCAGAATTAGAGGAAAAAAACAGGTGGAAGGTGAAAATGTTGGTTGGTTCTGTCACAGAGAGAGCATGAAGACTTCATGGTCATGGGATAACAGTCTGGTAAGCTGAGTTGAGTTAATGGCGAAATCAAAATTTCAGAAGCTCAGGGCCTCTCCCACTCCATGGGAGAATTCACCTGATGACCATCTAATAAGAAGCAGTCTGGGAACATGTTGGGTTGAGGCTGCCAAGAACATGGAAAATGCCTCAAATATTATAGTAAGTTGAAATATAGTATAGTTGAAAGCTCAGGTGCCAGAGGAATGGGAGAAGTGTAGGAGTCATGAAGGTTTGGGAATCACAAAAGCACTGAATAGAAGGAGGGTGAAAACTTTGGAGCCCGAGTCAGTGGAGTTGAAAGAGGGTGGGTAGAACCCAGTAATTCAAGGGTTTGGGAAGTGATAAATACAAAGTCTTATGCTGGGTTCAAAAAAAATTCACTGCAATCAACATGTCAATCAATAAGCAGTTCTTAAGTATCTATTGTGTACCAGGTACTTTGCTAGATGATAGGGATGCAAAAGAGCTATATTCTATGGAGGGAAGAGAATATCTACATAAATAAGGACATTTATAATATATTCTGAATAAACTCAAGACAGTTTGGAGTGGAAAGGCATTTACAGGAACTGGAAAAACTAGGGCTTCATGAAGTGCTAAGAATTTTTGACAAAGATTATTTTATTTTCACAACACCCTGTGAGATAAGTACTATTTTATGGTTCCCCATTTTACAGTAGAGGAAATTGAGGGAAATAAGGTTTCCAGGTGTTGTCAGTTAAATGCTAACAAGTTTCTGAGGGAAGATTTGAACTCAAGTCTTCCTGACCTAAAGTACTAACCACTATGTCACCAGCTACCTTGCTTTCCTCATTTGTAAAATGAGTATAATAATAGAACTTATCACCTAGAGTTGTCATGAAGATAAAATGAGATAAAACTTGTATATGGCATGAGAGTGATATGGCATGAGAGTACAGAGAGAGACTAGGGCTGAATGTATGGATGTGGGAATCATATACAGAGACATGATACTTAAACCTAAGAGAAATAATGAGGTCATTGAGTGATAGAGTAGAAAGAAGGAAAGACAGCTCAGGAGAGATCCTCAAAATATACCTACAATTTAGCAATGTTATGTAGATGGTAGGTACACCAGCAAAGATGATGAGGAAGAATTAGTTAGGGCAAGAGAGGAATGAAGAAAGATCATTGTCACGAAAACACAGAGAAGAGTATTTAGAAGAAGGGCCAACAGGGTCAAAGATGTAGAAGGAGATTTTTTTAGGGGGCGGGAGGAACTTAGATGGGGAGAAGTCAAGAGGATTGAAGACTGAGGAAAAAGCCATTAAATTGGGCAATTAAGAAATCATTGGTACCTTGGAGAGGGCAAATTCCAGGTGAATGATAAGGTCAAAAGCCAGATGGCAAAGAGTAGAGGGACAAGTAAGAGAAGTTAGGGGAGATATAGGACAATCAATTAACAAGCATTTATTAAGCTCCTACTGTGTTCTAGGGACTCTGCTAAGACCTGGTGATACAAAGAAAAAGCAAAACTGTCCCCTGCCCTCAAAGAGCTTACATGGAGAAGGCAATGTGTAAATAATTCGGCAGATATAGCACCCGTTGTTGTTCATCCTTCTTTTTCAAAGAGAATCAATGATATCATGATGTGAAGGTCCAGGTATAGCATGTTCAGCTGTGATTGTGTACAGAGTAGATAGAAGATAACCTTAGGGGAAAAAACACGAACCACTTGGGAAACTTGGAAAAAGAACAAGCCACTTTGGAGACTTGGAAGGTGGTATTTGAACAAAGTCTGGAGAAAAACCAAGGATTCTACTGTAAGAGATGAAAGTAAGAAGAGAACATTCCAGACAAGAGGTACAGCCTGAGCAAAGACCCAGAGGCCAGAAATACAGAACTGTGTAGACCAGTGTGAGAGAAAAGTGATAGCTAAGACTAAAAAAGTAAGGAAGGGATCAGGTGGTAAGAACTTTAAATGCCAACCAGAGGGACTTAGATTTAGTCCAAGAGGCAATGGACAATCCTGGAAGATGTACATTTGAGAAGGTGCAAGAGTCTAATTTTTAATTAATTAATTTTGGTTAAGGGCAGCTAGGTGGCACAGTGGATAGAGCACTAGCCCTGAAGTCAGGAGGACCTGAGTTCAAATTTGGTCTCAGACACTTAACATTCCCTAGCTGTGTGACCCTGGGCAAGTCACTTAACCCCAATTGCCTCAGCAAAAAAAGCAAAAAAATAATTTTTGGTTATACAGATAAATTCATTTTTTAAACATATTTCCTCATGAATCACGTTGAGAAAGAAAAGTCAGAACAAAAGAGAAAAACCATGAGAGAAAAAGAAAACAGAAGAAAAAGAAAAAAAAATGAACATAACGTGTTGATTTATATTCAGTCTCCATAGTTCTCTCTCTGAATGTGGATAGCATTTTCCAACTAAATTTTATTGGGATTGATCATTGAACCACTGAGAAGAGCCAAGTCTGTCATAGTTGATCTTGCTGTTACTTCCTGGTTCTGTTTGTTTTGTTCAGCATCAGTTCATGTAAATCTTCCTGGGCCTTTCTAAAATCAACTTGTTTATCATTTTTAATAGAACAACAATATTCCACTACTTTTGTATACCATAACTCATTCAACCATTTCTCAAATAATGGACATCTATTCATTTTCTAATTCTTTGTCACCAGAAAAAGAACAAGGCAGTCTTTTTAATGGTGGAAAGGTTTGGGCATGTTTGTAGGTAACAGGGAAGAAACCAGTAGACGTAACAAATGAGAGTACCAAACGAGTGAAGTATATCCAGATCATTTCTTGAGTGAAAAAGGAAGGGAATTTCAATGAACTACAAAGCTCAGTCTTGGTTAGCAGCATGACCTGGTGGTTCAAAAAAAAAAAAAAAAAAGCAATGTGATTTTGGGCTATATTTATGAGAGGTAAAGTATTGTCTGGAATAAATGGGGAGGTGAAAATACTGTTGTCCCAATGCCCTCATCCATCCTCATCTGGCATATTGTGGCCAGTTCTGAGTGCGCCATTTTAGGAAGGGTCCTGGTAAGTTGGAAAGGATCTAGAGTGGGGCAACCAGATGAAGATCATATTATCTGAGCATCTGTCCAAGTAATTAGAAATGTTCAACCTAGAGAAGGGAAGAGTGTAGGTGGAAGTGAGGTAGTTAAGAAAGGATTGATAGATATCCTTAAGTACTTGAGGTTTTTTTTATTAAAATTTTTTTATTAAAAAATATTTTATTAAAATTTTTTTATAAAAAATATTTTATTAAAAAGGGAAAGTTCTAACTCTCCCTTAACTAGAATACACAGAAACAGAAATAGAAAAATAAAACACTTCTAATAAATATGAAGAATCAAGGAAAACAAATTCCCACATTTTCCATGACCAAAAATGTATGCTTCATTTTGATCCTGAGTCCACCACCTCTCTGCCAGGAGCACCTTCCATCCTTTAGAATCATGGCCTGTCACTGCATTGATCAGAGTTTTTGTCCTCATGTATTTCAAAAGGGTTTTATGTGGGAGGATTAAACTTGTTCTATTTAGCTTTGGAGAGCAGACTAGGAAGTAGCAAAGAAGCAGGGTCTAGAATTGATCTAAGGAAGCCTTCTTCACTATTTTAGCTGTCCACAAGTGGCGGGGGGCCCCCTATCAGGAAGGAGTGGATGAGTCAAACAAAGGCTGGCCCTTATCCAGTACAATGATTCTTGATCAGATCAGGAATGACATGATTTTTTTCTGGTTACTTGTGATTCCAAGGTGAGTTGGAAGCTAGAGACTGAAGAGACCCAAGAGGTCAGAGGCTGGGGAGGAAGAGGAAGTCTGGAGCTGGAGAGAGTAAAAAAGCCCAAGGAGCTGGGGAGGTCCAGGAGGCCAGAGACTGGGGAGAATGAAAAGGGTTGAGGAATCAGAGGCTGGGGAGGCCCAGGAGGCCAGGTAGGTAGGCAACAAGCATTTATTAAGCACTGACTATGTGCCGGGCACTATGTTAAGCACTGGGAATACAAATATAAGTAAAATAAGGAGCTGCCTTCAAGGAGCTGTAGTGTAATAGAGAAAGGCAACACAAAAAGGAAACAGAAAAGGATGGGGGAAAAGGATGGAGAGCACTCAGCTCAGCCAAGAGTGGAATAAAGCAGGACTTATTCCCTCATATTGGAGTCAGCTGCTCAGAGGGAATCCACCAAGAAGAGAGAGGGGATGACATGGTGAGGGACATCCCAGGTTGGAGGCTCATCCCAGAATGAGAGAAGTTCCCAGAAAAGAAGTCTGACTCGTGGTGTCCAAGGGGAAGGAAAGCCAGAGGTGAGGGAGGCCCCAGGGATGGCGCCCCGTGTTAATGGATATGATTTTCAGGGTCCCCAACGATCTCTGCCCCTCCAGGAATCCCGACTCTGCCTCCTCCACCTCTTGGCCTCTGGCCAGCAGGCATTTTAAAGAGACTCTCTCTCTCTCTCTTTTGGGACGCCCAACCAAAGCTTCAGATTAAATGATTTTCCACATCCTGGCCCTGTCCTACGCTCCAGTGAGTCGCTCTCTTCGGTCCCCCTCGAGCCCAGTTAGCCACTGCTTGGGGCCCAGCTTTGTGTCTTCGATCAATTTCAATTTGGCCCCAGCCCAGCCTTCACTCCCTGCCTTCTCTTCCTGGAGGAGAAGGCCCAGGGTGTCCTGCCCCTCAGGACTGGAGGGGCTGCCGCTTGGCTTGGGAGAAAATGAGGCAAGAGCAGGGCTGGCAGACACCTGTGTCCCTGAGGGAGAAACTGTGGCCCCTGGGGGCAGGAGAGGGTCCCAGTCACTCTGCCATGGCTCTATACAAGCTGGTCCTCATTCTCCAGTGTTTTGTGATAATCACAAAACTATAATTTTTGAACCATCCTTTCACGGAGCAGCCTTATTCCTTTCCCCAAGCCCTCCTCCCTCACTGGGTCCCAACTCCCTCCTTCAGCCTCAGCCTTTTCATTCAGTCCCTTTCTCCTCCCTCAGTCTCATGCCCTTCACTCACCCCCCTCCTCCACTCATCTCCCAGCTTCCTTACTGAGCCCTTTCCCTCTCACTGATCTCACTCCTAGAGACCCTTTTCTCCTCACAGAATCCTGAGCCTCCTTCCTCCTCCCTGAACACCTCATCCACCACTGAGTCTCCTTCCTCCTCCTTGAACCCCCCATCCACCACTGAGTCCCCATTCTCCTCCCTGAGCTTCCCTTTTTTTCACTGAGTACCCAGCCTCCTCCTCACGGATGCTCCATTTCAAACACTGAACTTCCCCCTTTTTTCATTGACCCCGTACCCCATCCCCATTCTACATCAGACTAGTTTTCATATGCTGGGGGGTCAGTGTTCACCAAATCAGACAGGAGTTTCCTAAGTATGAGTCTGGAAGTACCTTCCATGTGGGTTACATGCTACTTCCCCTCATCACCTCCCCTCCTCCCCTCACCAAGGACAGAGAACTCTTTTAGGGAATTATTGCATTTCCATTTCCCACTGAGACCTGGGATAGTTTTAGGCTTACAGTAGTCTCAGCAATGTCCTACCCCCCAGAACATAGCCCCAGGGAGAAATGAAGGGTGGGAGGGGACAGATCTAAGAAGCCCCTTCCTCCATTCCCCCTCCCAGCTTTCCCACTGGAGTCTCCGTCTGGGCTTTGCCTGGCCTGTTTGAAGCATGTTTTCTGACAAATCTTGCACAGGCCTATTCCCCCCAGAGGAGACTTCGGGGCCAGGCCAAGGGCCCCAGCATCAGATGCATTGTAATCACTTTAATCTTTCAGAAAACAACTGTTCTCCGCTGGTCTCCTTAGGAGCCAGCTGGCTCACTCTGCGGATGTCATTACATTGCCATTCCGACTTCTCTAGAGAGCACCAGCGGGGAGGACAGGAAGGTTGGACAGAAGGGGAGGGACACGGATGGCTGCAGTGTCCTTTCTGCCCAAGATGTGCTCAGACCTGACTTATTCAGACCTTCCCAAAAGCCCTGATTTTATGAGTCTGAGAGGCACTCTGGAATAGCCAATAAGAGAGGCTGGCCTTCAAATCACCATCCATCCATCCATCTATCCATTAACAAACCTTTTTAAAACACCTACTATGTACCAAGCACTGAACTGGGCACCAAGAATACCAAAGGAAACAACCCTGCTTTTTTTTTTTACAGATGATATTTTACAGATGTAAACAGTACAAGGAAGGACCAGTGATGAAATGTGTTGCCCACTTCCTGACAGAGCCGTGAAAGGCTCAGAGTTCAGAACGAGAGGTAGATTTATTTGGGTCCTGGCCAAATTTGTTTTGCTTGACCATGCATGGTTATAATCAGGGGGTTTGTTTTTCTTTCATTCTTATTGGGAGGGGGTGTGAGACTAGGAAAGGAAAGAAAGCAGATTTTAGCTAATTGAAAGAAAATAGAATTTTTAAAAAGGTAGCTTTAACTCTGTTGACTTTGGAGAAAGAGAATTTTAGTTTAAATCAGCCATGTGACCTTGGGGAGTTCCTTTATTTGAAAAATAAGAGAGTTTGACTCATAACTCCAAGGTGACTTCTAGTTCTAAATTATGAATCTATGATCCCATGTACAATATATAAGCAGATATATTACTTTCTATTTATCCTGTGTAGAACTTGGATCCTGTCTCCCCCATCAGAATGTAAGTGCTCTGAGGGCAGTGACCTTGTTTTTGCCTTTCTTTGTAATCTCAGCATATGGTTGGTTGGTTATTGTCCTTCCTTCTCAAAGAGGTCCAAAATTGCATCACTTTGCAGTTGTTTAATAAATGTTAAATGATGATCATAGGGCAGCTAGGTGGCCCAGTGGATAGAGCACCAGCCCTGAAGTCAGGAGAACCTGAGTTCAAATTTGGCCTCAGACACTTAGCACTTCCTAGCTATGTGACCCTGGGCAAGTCACTTAACCCCAAATGCCTCAGCAAAAAACAAAAACAAAAATGATGATGATGATGATGATAAAGGCACCAGTAGCCGGAAAAGTTAAGAAAGAAGGCTCATGTAGGAGGCTACATTGGACCTGAGTTTTAAAGTAGAACTGGATAAAAGTCTCCCATCTGACACCTATTGGCTTCCTAGGCAGTCACTTACTGCCTCAGTGGTATCCTGCCATCCTGTCTGTCTTTCTCTAGGTGAAGTGGGGGCATAGGCCAAAGTGGGAATGGTTCTTAACCTTTCTGTGTGTGTCCTAGCCACTTTGGTGAAGCTTATGAAGTCCTTCTCAGAATCTTATTTTTAAATGTATAAAATAAAATACATAGGATTACAAAGGAAACCATTTATATTGAAATATATTTTTAAAAAGTTTGCAGACTATAGGTGAAGAATTCTTATCTGGTAGAACCAGGAGAACAATTTATACAATAACAACATTGTAAGGAGAAGCAACTCTGAAACCCTTCATAAAAGTCTCATCTCAGCAATGAGTACCCAGGATTCCAGAGGACCTGTTATTATAGCCATCATATCTGTAGCACTTTCAGATTTGTAAATTGCTTTACATGTGTTCTCTCTTTTGATCCATGATCAAACAGACTGCTCACCTCCTGACAAAGAGGTGATCAACTCAGGCTTCAAATTGAGACATATTTTTTGTTCATGGCCAATTTGGGAATTTGTTTTGCTTGATTATGCATATTTGTTAAAAGAGTTTTGTTTCTCTTTCTTTTTTCAATGGAAGGGAGAGAAAATAGATTTTTGTTCATTAAAAAAAACCATTTTTAAAAAGACCCTTTGCTCTAGATGCATTCCAATTTGTCCATGTCTTTTCAGGTTTTTCAATCTGCAAAATAGTGATAATAATGTTTGCAAAACCTCCTTCCAGAACTCCTGGGAGGGCCAATCAAACAATCAGCCAACAAACAATGGTACAGACACTGGGCCAGGCTCTGGCGATACAAAGACTCAAAAATATAAATGTAACAGTCCCTGTCTACAAGGAGTTCACATTCTATCAAGAGAGATAGGACTATGTTTAGATATAGACAAAGTAGATATAAGGTTCTTTCAGACTCTTTGTCAACACATTTTGAGGTTTTCTTGGCAAATATACTAAAGTGGCTTGTCATTTCCTTCTCTAGTTAATTTTACAGATGGGGAAACTGAGGCAAGCAGGGTTAAGTGACTTACTCAGGGTCACACAGCTAGAAAATATCTGAGTTCAGATTTGAATTAAGATCTTCCTGACTCCAGATCTGGTGCTCTGTCCATTGGGCCACTTACCTGTCCTAATTAGGATATTAGGGTGGGGAAGAGGCACTAGTAGCTGTTGGGTTGAAGGGAGACAGAGGTGCTCCAGTAGAAGGGAGTTTCCAAAGAAATTAGGATTTCTAAGAAGTGAGGAAAGAAGGGACTCTTAAATGTGCTGGAGGCATAATCTGGGACCCTCTGTGAAGAGCTTTGAATGTCAAACAGGGGAATTTATACTTTATCCTAGACATGTCTAGGAGTCATTAGAATTTATTGAATAGGGGAGAATCAGGGTCAGACTTGTGCTTTAGGAAAATCACTTTGACAGTTGAGCAGAGGATCGATTGCAGGGAGGCTTGAGAAAGGGAGGCCAATTATTACATGATGAAGACAAACTAGATTGGGTGACTGAATTAGGGATGAGGAGAGGATGGATGAGAGAGCTGTTGAGAGGGATGAGTATGTAGAAGTTAAATGAACAATCAAAGTCACATGGCAAGTGGCAAAGCATGGTTTTGAATTTAGGACTTTTGTCTGAAATTCCAGCAGTCTCTCTTGTCCTATGTCTCGGGAGAGGTCGTTATTATTTCTTTTCTTTTTTCGTGAGGCAATTGAGGTTAAGTGACTTGCTCAAGGTCATACAACTAGTACGTGTTAAGTGTTTAAGGCCGGATTTGAACTCAGGTCCTCCTGAATCCAGGGCCGGTGCTCTATCCATCTGCCATCTAGCTGCCCCTGTCATTATTATTTCAGTTCCACCTGACTCTTTAAAGAGTCAGTTCTGGGGCAGCTAGATGGAGAAGTGGATAGAGCACCAGCCCTGAAGTCAGGAAGACCTGAGTTCAAATCTGACCTCAGACACACTTCCTAGCTGTGTGACCTTGGACAAATCACTTAATCCCAATTGCTTCAGAAAAAAAAAAGTCAGTTCCTGCCCCTGTGGAATTTATAATCTAGCAGAAGGAAAAGAAAGCAACAGATGGAGCCTCCATATAGGGGCTACCTATTCCTCATCTGTGAAGTAAAGGGTTAGATTTATGACCCCTAAGATGGATGACCCTCTAAAGCCTTTGATGTGAATTCACCCTATTACAGATCCTCAGACTGAGAAAGGCACCTAAAAAGTCAGCTAGTTCATTTGTCCTAAGAGCCAATACAGGAACTTTTTCTAAAGCTTCCAAGTGACATTAGGGACTGACCTGGACTTCAGGGGTGGGGAGCTCCCTTCTTTAGGAGACACGCTTTCCCATTGCCCCCATGCTTTCATCAATGTGAGTCTTGCTCCCAACACAGATTATGAACTTAGTACAGGCAGTTTTTAAGGATTGTGGCTGGAGAATTCAGCCTCAGCACCTGGCTGACCCAAGCAGGTCCCTTGATGGCAATCAGTCCATTTTGATGTGATTTCCTCATTAAAGGAGCTCTCGGTGAGAAATTTTCTTTATCCATGAAGATCACCACCTTCTCTACAAGTTCTATAATATAATATAACATTTTATTATATATATTATGTATATATATAATCGTTATATATAACATGATAACAGAGATTAAATGACCTGCTCTGTGTCAGAGGCAGGACTGAAACCCAGGTCTCTATTCAGGCTGCTTTGGAGCCAATCTGTCAGTTCTTTGATAAATCTGTACCTCAAGTCTTTCCTAACTCAGTTCTTTTCTCCCATTTAGAATGTAAGCTCCTGTGGAAGCAGGGACTTTCTTTTCCTTCTTGTTATTTTCCTTGCTTTTAGCACAGTGCCTCACACATAGTAGGCACTTAAGAAAGACTTGTTAATAACCTTGACTTGCCAGAACTTTTGTTCTGCTAGAAGGGTCCATTACCTCTTCTCTGTGATGAGGTATCTGAAGAGGATTTTAATGAAGGTATAAGATAATTAAAATACATTTATTCACATACCTGTCTCTGCCCACACTCCTCCTCTGGTCACCTACACCACAGGAGGTTTCTTCCTGATCATACCAGAGACCATGTCCTAGAGGAACTTCTGTCCTGGGGTCCTACCCCCTTTGGTGACTGCTTCTCTCATAATACTATTTCAGGAAAAAAAAAAAAAAACAACCCAGCATATTTTTACTTTATTCCCTCCTTTACATACTCCTCCTCAACCTCCTAGAAAAGAATCCTTTTATTTTTGCTTCCCTACCTCCACTTTTGGAACCATAAACTAGTATCAAATCAATTTAACCATTGTCCATGGATGGGGTTTATCAATCTACTTCACTATAGCCCTACTCATCATTCATATAGATAAAATGTACCTCCTTGTCCACAGCTTTCCCATGTGTGGTGATTCTTTCATTGTTTTTTCTGGGGTTTTTGCTTTTTCTAATTGTATCTTTCCACAAATAACAGTGCTAGCATATATTGAAGCACTAAAAAATTGTATTTTTCCCATTGATTCATTCATTCCCCTTTCTTATTTTACTTTCATTCCCCCCAGCTACTTTGGATTATGAATTTTCTAAGAAAGGAGCTTGAATTCCATTCATCTTTGTATCCCAACATCGAGCACTGGACCTCAAGCACAGTAAGCACTTAATAAATGTTTGTGGAAATCAGTTTAAATATATCTTAATCAAATAGATAAAGTGGTGTAATAGAAAGAGCCTAGATTCAGAATCTGAGGACCTGTGTCAGTTGCATGATCTTTGACAAGGTCTTACTCTGTGCCTCCGTTTCCCTATCTGTAACATGAAGGGCTTAGGTCAGATGACCTCCAATCAATCACCTTCCCAGCTCTATTAACTTCTAAATTAATAGTGGATTTTGGAAAGAGCCCTGGATTTGGCCTCAAAGGATCCCAGTTCAAATCTGACTTCTGTCACTCACTGAGGGCTTGTATGACATTGGGTAAATCCCTTAATTTCTCTGTTTCATTTTCTTCACTGAGAAAATGAGGGGCTGCACTAGATTGCTGCTGAGGTCCCTTTGCGGCTCTAGATGTGCTTCTGTGGGGGTGCGTTCTCATTTGGACAATAGTAAATAAAATAAGATGAGATGCAAAGAGACCTGGGCTCTTTGTTCCAGTCCAGCCTCTGCCTCTGCTTCAGTGGGTGACTTTGAATGACTCTCTATCTTTTCCTGGCCCGCAGTTTCTCCTCCTTTCCAAAGAGGGAAGGAGCCTTGGAGGGTCCGGAGGGCACCCCCTGTTTGGAAAACTCTGTGACTCCACGGGTAAGGGCTCCTGGAAAGGCGAGGGCGGCGGCCACTAGGTGGAGCGAGCAGGCCGGCGGAGAAGGAGGGGCGGGCGACAAGTGTCTGGAGTATCTCACCCTGGTCAGTGGCTGCCAGGGCCCGAGGAGCCCGGGCTGGGGCCCACAGGCTGGGGGACTGAGCAGCCTAAGAGGGGCAGAGCCGGCGCGGGCTTCAGATATGGGCCCAGAGGCCAAGCTCCTCGTGGGCACCTGGGGCCACTGGGCTGCTCTGCGCCCTGCATCGGCTCTGCAGGGTTGGGGGCAGGGGAGAAGAGTCTGGGGGCGGCGCCAGAGCCCCTGGGAAGAATAAGCAAGTCCGGCTAGGAGCTCCATCCTCCTCCTCGGTGCCCAGTTGTGGAGGGTACCCTGCCATCTTGAGAGGTCCCGCCAAACGGCGGTGGGCTGCCAGTCAGGGGGAGGAGGGGATCCTGCCATCCACAGGTGCCCTGCTATCCAGTAGCCGGCTCTTTAAAGGTGCCCTGCTGTTCAGTGGTGCCCCATCGGACAGCGCTGCCCTGAGCTCTAGCAGTTGTTTTTGTTTTTTTTTAAACTGTCCACGTTGCTGCAAATGACCCTGTCCTGCTCCCTCGAGTCCTAGAGTTGGATAACCAGAGCGGGGCATTGAAGCAGGGCTAGAACCCTGGATTTCCCATTTGTTCTACCCCATCCAGGAGCCAGAGCCCTTCCCCCCATCCAAGTCGAGGCAGGATCCCTGTCTCTAAGCTCTGTCCCCATGGAGAAGTAGCCCAGGGAGAGCCCTGCAATGGGCCCTGAGTCTGGCAGGTAGGAGCCGGCCCTGCTCTGTCCTGCCTCTCTCTTTACCTGCCCTCCCCCACATAGAAAAGGGACAGACACTGGCCCTTCTGGGACTCAAGGCCAGGTCTGTGGGCTGTCTGCCCTCACCTCCTGCTGGCTCCTGGCCCCTTTTCTCTTGCTCTCAGGTGAGAAAGCTTGGGAGCCTGGCAGAAGCCAGACAGGCCCGTACCCTCAGATGTTTCTTCTTAAGTGACCTTGGAAAGAAAGTTCCTGGCACTGCCTGAAGGATATATCTGTGGGTCCTGGGAGACATTTCCCAATAAGAAAAGGGGAAAGAACATTTTGAACTTAGAATGTCATATCTGGGAGAAACTTTCAAAGATGGAAATGTAGAACACTTCCTTTAACAGATGAGGAAACTGAGACCTAGAGTAAAGTCAGTTAACATCTATTAAGTACTGACTGTATTCCAAACATGAGAGATATAAAAAAGTCAAAAACAGGGTACCTGCCCTCAATAATCTGAGAGGAGAAGTCACTTACTCAGGTCACTCAGGGAGTAACAGAGATAATTGATACTGAAGCTTGGGATCCTACATCCCAGCCCATGGCTCTTCCCCTGGGCCAAAAATTGTGATCTTGGCGAAGATGGGCTTTGCACAAAACAGGGCATACAAGTTAAGACTGAACAGATGGGTTGGTTGTCTGTCTTTGTATTTCTGCTTTGAGCTGGGGGTGGGTTGCTGGGGGGTGGGGGGGTGCCACATCTGCTGGGCTGGGGATATTTTTGATGGCAAAGCAGTCTGTCATCAGAATTCTGCAGAAAACTATGTCACTGAGACCTCCCCACCCCCAGCTCTGTACCAAGGTGGGATATTTCATCAGTTTCATTTTCTGCTCCCCCAAAACAAAAATCCTAAACCAAGACTTCAGAGAGAATATTTGTCAAGGTCCCTACAGGACCTACCTGGGAGTCAGATACTGGCTCCTTCCTCTCATCTTCTACCCCACTCTGTTCTTTCCTGTGATGGAGGTGACAGCTCCAGAGACTGAAGACTGCTGGTCTTGGGTTTGAATTCTGCCTCCTTATCCTTGCTGGCATTTATGACCATGGCAAGGTCATCTAAGTGCTTTCCAGATTATCTTCAATTTTTCCCGACCATATTTCGTTTGTACATAGTGATGGATACATTGTCTTCCCCATTAGAGTGTGAGCTTCTCAAGTAAGAAAGAGACTTTCTTTGTGTTTGTTATACTTAGCACAGTGCCTGGAACACAGTTATTCATTGTTTCAGACATGTCCCATTCTTTGTGAGGTCATTTGGGATTTTATTGACAGAGATACAGGATAGGTTTACCACTTCCTTCTCATTTTACACAGGAGGAAACTGAGGCAAACAGGTTAAGTGACTTGTGCCTTGTCACTTGGCTAATAAGAGTCTGAGGCAGGATTTGAACTCAGGAAAATGATCCTTCCTGACTCCAGGCCCAGTGCTCTTTCCATTGCTCCATCTAGCTGCCCCAGGGTACATAACAGTCATATACCACATTTTGTTCAGCCATTTCCCAAGTGATGGGTATTCCTTCAACTTCCAATTCCTTGCCGCCACAAAAAGAATTGCATATATATATAAAGAGTACATATATTTGTATATGTATATATATGTATATGTATAAAGAGTACATATATTTGTAAATATATGGACATATGGGTTCTTTTTTCTTTCTTATGATCTCTTTGGGATAAAAATCAATGCTTGCTGATTGACTTAGTGACTAAGCTTTAGGTTCCTCATCTGTAAAATAGGGATAATGCTTTATTTACTGCCTACTTCCCAGGATTGGTGGGAGGAAAACATTATGTTACATAAATGGAAATTGACATTATTATCATCATTATTATAACAACCCTCAAGCCCATCCTTCTTGTGCGCAGAATAGGAATTGATGCATTCATTCATTCATTAAGCATGTATTAGGGCCAGATAGGTGGTGCAGTGGATAGAGCACCAGCCCTGAAGTCAGGAGGACCTGAGTTCAAATGTGGTCTCAGACACTTAACACTTCCTAGCTGTGTGACCCTGGGCAAGTCACTTAACCCCAATTGCCTAAATAACAACAACAACAAAAACATGTATTAGACTCCATCGGTTTGTAAATTCCTCTGCTGGGAGCTGCAGAACTAAATATGACACAAGCTTTTTTCTCAAGGGACTTACTAATCAATCAATTCACATTCTAAAAATAATTAAGCACCTATTTTATTGCTAGGGATGCAAAGGGACTGAGTCTTTGCCCTCAAAGAGCTTCTGTTCTAGAAATGCTTGCACATATATAGGTATATACAAAGCACATATAAGGTAATCTTGGGGGAGACACTAGAAGCTAAGGGATGGGGATGCTAGGAAAAGTTTCATGTTTTATGAGCTGAGTCATGAAGGAAATCAGGAATCCCAAAAGGTGGAGACTAGGAAGAACAGCATTTCAGACATAAGAGACATAGAGGCAGAAAATGAAAATTCAGTGGAGAAGAATTGGCCAGTGAATTAGAGACTAGCATCTGTGATTAATCTGAAATCAATCACAAAAGATAGATCAGAGTCAGACTGTGAGGGCTTTAAATGATAAAGAGAGGACATTATATTTGATCCTGAAGGTAACTGAGGACTTTTTTTTTAAGGCAGTTTCTGAGGTCACATTTGAATTCAGGTCCTCTCGAGAGTCAATGTCATATCCACTGCACCACCCAACTGCCTGAAAACTTTTTAAAAGAGTGACATGGTCAGACCTGAGCCTTAGAAAAATTATTTTGGAAGCTGTGTCAAAGGTGCACTGGAGAGGGGAGAGAATGGAAGTAAGAAGACCAATTAAGAGGCAATTTGGATAGTCTAGGTAAGACATATTGAGGCCCTGACTTGAAATAATGACAAGACTTAGGAAGCAGAAGGGAAGGACAGATAGATGTAAGAGACATTCAAGCAGAATTGCCAATAGTTAGCAGGTAACTATGTTTGGGGTTAAGGGAAAGGGAAGAGGCTGGGAGAAGTCTGAGATTTTGATCTGGGGATATATGGAAGACTGGTGGTGAGAGCATGTGAAGGGGGTTGGTATGAAATAAGACTGGATTAAGATGCTGGGATTCGATCACAAAGGATCTTCAATTACAGGATGATGAGTTCATATTTCGAGTAGGCCATAGGGAGCCAATGGAAGGTTTCGGAGCTTTGGAAGTTTGGAGTTTGAATCTAAAGGCAGTTAACTCCAAGAGACAAAGTTAAGGAGGTAATGATTCCAAGCATGAGAATGGGAATAGAGAGAGGGCAATACATGGAGATGGGATATCAATATCGTGGATGAAGAACATCAAGAGGATCACTTTGGCTGAACTGTCAAGTTCTTGGGAGGTGGGGAGAAGAGAGCCCGGGAAAAGCAAAACCAATAGAAATGAGGGTTCAAGTCACTGTGGTGAAGTTGTCAGTAGAGAGAGGTAGTTGTTTCTTGTCCTTCATTCTTGAAGAGGACCATGTGATACCATGACATGCAAGTGAATTGGATTTGAGTGAGGGAGGGCTGTAAAGGGTCACCTGCCTCATTCTCCCCTCCAGAGCCATCTGGGTCCAGAGAGATGTATGAAAGACTTTGCTGAAGTAGAATTTCTATCCCCACTCCCACAACAGTATAAGCTCCTCGAGGGCAAATTGTTTTGTTTTTATCTTGCACTTCATTGTTGTTCAGTCGGTTCAACTCTTCAAGATCCCATTTGGGATTTTCTTGGAAAAGATAATGAAGTGGTTTACCATTTCCTTCTCCGGTTCATTTTACAGATGAGAAAACTGAGGCAAACATGGTTAAGTGACTTGCCCAGGGTCATATAACTAGGACATTTCTGAGACTGGACTTGAACTCAGATCTTCCTTACTCCAGACCTGACAGTTCTATCCATTGGCTAACCTAGATGTCCTGTTTGTGTCTAGTGCAAATGCCAAATACCTGGGTTTTTTTTTGTTGTTGTTGTTCTGTTTTGTTTTGTTTTTAATTAAATCAAAAGGGATAAAGATTGCAGATTTTACTCACTTACTTTCAGGTAATTCCCAAATGAAGAAATTCTCTACCCAGTCAGTGTCTCTCTACAATGTAGTGTCTTAGGAAATTTTCTAGAACACCAAAAGTTTATTTTATTTGGTATCAGAGTCCAGACTATTCAACTGGATGGAATTAAAAGAATTTGGGAACTAATTTTATGCAGGGTGAAGGAGAGGGAAGCATCCAAAGATGACAGCCAAGGCTACAAATTGAACTGACCAACAGACTCTTTGGACCATGAGATCATAAATTTAGAACTAGAGGGCTTTCTAGGTCACCCCTCCCACTAATTTTACAGATAAAGAAACTGAGACACAGAGGGGTTAAGTGACTTCCCCAGGATCACAGAAGTAGAAGAAGTGTGATTCAAACCCAGATCTTCTGAGCCAAAACCCCAAACTCCTATTGTAGCAGTGTGTCAACAGAAAAATCAGGGGAAAGAACAGCATTGAGGAAGAAAATGATGGTTCAGATTTGGACATATTGAGTTTGAAATGGTAGTTAGGCATCTGTTGGAGCTGAGATTTCCAATAGGAAGTTGGACATCTAGGACTAGAGCACTTGGAAGAAGATATGGAGGAGAGAATGAAGATATGGGTCTGGGAGTCTCCTATATGGGATGATCATTGAAAATTGAGGTTAAGTGAGATCAGCAAGGGATGGAGAGAAAGACAGACAGACAGACAGACAGACACACACACACAGACATACCCAGAAACAGAGAGACACACAGAGAGGATAAACAGACAGACAGAGACAAAGACTGAGGGAGACAAAGAGAGAGACAGACACAGAGACAGAGACAGAGATAGACACCCAGAAAGAGACACAGAGAAACACACATGCAAAGACAAAGAGATAGACATGGGGGGTAGGAGAAAGGAAGGAGGGAAGGACTGAGAAACAGAGGAAGGGAGAAAGAGACAGAGAGAGACAGACACAGAGAGAACATAGAATGAAAAAGAAACAGACAGAGTCAGTGAAAGAGAGACAGATAGAGAGAGGTACACAACACTGAGAGACATACACCCAGAGACAGAGAGAGACAAAGAGAGACAGCAAGACAGAAATATAGAGACAGACACAGAAGAGAGAGAGAAAAAAAAGAGAGGGAGAAAGAGAAAGTCAGAGACAAGGAGAACAAATAGATAAAAGAAAAACAGAACCTTGAGGGGCGATATTTAAAGGATGGAAAGAGTAGAATTAGTCAGAGAAAGACAGAGAAGGAGTAGAAGAGTGCTGAAAATGCCATATCTCGTCCCTGTTTCCTGCACTTGGGTCATCTTTCTGATGCTCTATCACCAAAACCTGCCTTTTGTCTCTGTGATTCTGGCTCTGATAGGTAGGCAAGTTTTCATATTGTTTTTTTTTTAATTAAAGCTTTTTTATTTTCAAAATATATGCACGGGTAATTGTCAACATTCATCTTTGCAAAATCTTGTGCTCCAAATTTTTCTCCTCCCTTCTCCCCACTTCCTCCCCTAGACAGCAAGTAATAATATATGTTAAACATGTGCACTTCTTCTGTGCATATTTCCACAAATATCATGTTGCACAAGAAAAATCAGATCAAAAAGGGAAAAATGAGAAAGAAAACAAAATGCAAGCAAACAACAGTAAAAAGAGTGAAAATAGTATATTGTGATCTACACTCAGTTCCCACAGTCCTTTCTCTAAATGCAGATGGCTCTCTCCATCACAAGACCATCAGAACTGACCTGAATCACCTCATTGTTGAAGAGAGCCATGTCTATCAGAGTTGATCATCACATAACCTTGCTGTTGCCATATATAATTTCATCTTATCTTGAATAGAACCAAGATGCTTTTCTGTCATTTCCAAGCCATACAGATTTAAACATGCTCAGCTCCTTTCAGAGTCCCTTTTATTTGTTGTCTTCTTCCATTAAAATGTAAGCTCTTCACCTTCCACCAAGATAAGGACAAAATAGGTTCATGATTTAGATGTAAAGGGTGATACTATAAGCAAATCAGGAGAGCAAGGAATAGTTTATCTGTCAGATCTTTGGAGAAGAGAGGAATTTAAATAAAACAAGAAATAGAGAACATTACAAAATGCAAAACAGATAATTTTGATAACATTAAATTTGAAAGGTTTTATACAAACAAAACTAATGCAGCTAAGATTAGAAGTAAAGCAGAAAGTTGGGAAATAATTTTTATGGTCAGTGTTTCTGATAAAGGCCTCATTTCTAAAATATATGGAGAACAGAGTCAAATTTACAAGAATACAAGCCATTCCCCAATTGATAAATGTGAAAGGATATGAACAGGTAGTTTTCAAATGAAGAATTAAAGCTATCTATAGTCATAAGAGAAAAAATGTTCTTAATCACTATTGATTAGAGAAATGCAAATTAAGACTACTCTGAGATACCACTACACACCTCTCAGATTGACTAAGATGATAGGAAAAAATAATAACGAATGTTGGAAGGGATGTGGGAAAACTGGGACACTGATACATTGTTGGTAGAGTTGTGAACTGATACAGCTATTCTAGAAAACAGTTTGGAACTATGTCCAAAGGGCTATAAAACTGTGTATACCCTTTGATCCAGCATTACAGCTACTGGGTCTTTATCCTAAAGAGATCATCAAAAAGAGAAAAGGACTTACATGTACAATAACATTTGTAGCAGCTCTTTTTGTGATGGCAAGGAATTGGAATTTGAGGGGATACTCATCAATTGGATATAGCTGAACAAAATGTGGTGTGTGATTATAATAGAATACTATTGTGCCATAAGAAAGAATAAACAGCCAGATTTCAAGAAAATCTGAAAAGATTTGCATGAATTGATGATAAGTGAAGTAAGCAGAACTGGGAAAACATTGAACACAGTAACAGCAACTGTTACTTGATGATCCATTATGAATGTCTCAGGTCTTCTCATTGATCCAATGATCTGACAATTCTGAAAGACTCATGATAGAAAACACCATCCACATTCAGAGAGAGAATTATGGAGTCTGGATACAGATAAAAAGCATATTATTTTCATCTTATTTGTTCCTTTTTCCTTCTTATGGTTTTCCCCTTTGGTTCTGATTTTTCTTTCACAACATGACTACAATGGAAATAGTATTATATATATATATGTATGTATATATATATATATATAGCTTACTATTCTGGGGAGAGGAGAGGGAAAGAGAGGGGAGAAAGAAAATTAGAACTAAAAATCTTACATAAATAAATGTTAAAAACTATCTTTACATGTAATTGGAAAAAAAATACTATTAAGTGGGGAAAAAAGAATGTAAATTCTTTGAAGACAGGGGTCATCTTATTAGGTTGTTCTTATTGCCTTAGAATTTAACATAGTGACCAAAGTGGGCTAAGCCCTTAATCAATAGTTTTTTATTCATTCATCCCAAGAAAAGAGGAGGTATCCAAAAAAGGAGAGGTAGAATAAAATACCAGTTGCTACAGAAAGGTCAAGGAATATAGGGATAGAAAGGAAGCCATTGGACTAAGTGATAAGGTCATCATTAGTGCCTTTGGGGAGAGATGTTTGGAGCCATGGTAGGGACAGAGTCAGATTTTGAGGGACTGAGGACCAATGGAGTGAGGATGAGGAAGTAGAAACAGAAAGCATTAAATTATGTTAAAATTGGCAGAGATGTAGAAGAAAACAACGAGGTAATATTTTGAGGAATTGGCAAAGTCAAAGGAAGAATTAAAAAAAAAAATTAACTTGGCTATATGAAGGAGTGGGGATGGGGAGGATGGAATTAGAGGAAGAGATTAAAGATGCATGACAGAAGGGAGTGGATTGGTGAACCAGGACCAGAAGGGCTTGAGGCACTGGAGGATGGGTTAACTTTGCATAAGAAAGAGACTTCCTCATCCTCTGGAGCTAGATGGAAGAATGAGAGAATAGAGGATGGTTTTAAGAAGTTAAGAGAGGGGCAGCTAGATGGCACAGTACATAGAGTCCTGAAGTCAGGAGGACCTGAGTTCAAATTTGATCTCAAACACTTTCCTAGCTATGTGACCCTGGGCAAGAAGTTAAGAGGAGAGTTAAAGGAATAATCCTCTGATGGCCTCCATCATTTCAAGAAGTCTTTTCAACATGGGAGACTTTAGCCATGGAAAAGAAAGGAGCTAGGGAAAGAGTCGGGGTCCTAGGGAAAGAGGGAGAGAATGTGAAATGGTTCACATCCATTTCATACTTTAAGGTTTGCAAAACACTTTCATACATATTCTTTGATAATTTGGAACTATTATTATTCCCATTTTACAAGTAAGGAAACTGAGGGCAAGAGAGAAGTGACTTTGTCCTGGGTAACACAGTAAATACAGTGTTTAAACATAATTCTTTCTGAATCTAAGTCCAGCCCTTTGGTCCATTATACTAAAGCTTCTTAAATTGTGGACCATAACCCTATGGGGAACAGTATAATTGAATGAGGGGTTATGAAATTATAACTTATTATCAGTAAATGTTTGATTTGTATACCTATTTATATACCTGTGTACTTAGAATCATGTATAAATTTCTCAGGTGAAAAGGGGTCATTTGTGGAAAAAGCTTAAGAAGCCCTGGACTGTACCACTTATACATTATCTTACTTGATCCTCATGACAACTTTTGTCTGTGAGGTAGGTCCTCTTATTGTCCCCATTTCACAGACAAGGAAACTGAGACTAACAGAAATTGAAGCTAGTTCTCTAGGCTTGCCCAGAATCTTAGCTAGTAAGTATGTAGGTGAGATTCAACCCCAAGTTTTCCTGACTCCAAGTTCATTTTTCAAAACATGGTGAGCAGTGGAGAGCAGCATGATGGAGCACAGTGGAGAGAGTGATAATATTGGAGACAGGAGGACTGGAGTTCAAATCCAGCCTTAGACATTTACTGGCTGTGTGATCCTGGCCAAGTCACTTAATGTCTCTCCCTCTCAGTTTTTTTGGTCTGAAAAATGGAGATAAAAGTAGCTACCTCACAAGTTTGTTGTAAAGATCAAATGAGATAATTGCTCATTGTGGGAAAAAAGAGATGGTGATTTTCCAATAGCAACTGTGTGGGAGGAAAAAAAAGCCCCAAAAAGAATTTAAAATTGCAGTGGGGGATTTTTTGAGTGAGAATCTGTTTGAAGTGAGATAGCATACATATGTGGTAGATCCAG
>JAJPUD010004485.1:81341-116646 GCA_023553655.1 Myrmecobius fasciatus
GGTGCACAGTGAAAGGGAGTTCAAACCACTGTTTCAAATGGGGGTCTATCCAGAGCTCTAATCTCTCTTTTTAAAATTTTTATTAAAGTTTTTTATTTACAAAATATATGTATGGATAATTTTTTAACACTGACCCTTGCAAAACCTTCTGTTCCAAATTTTCCCCTCCTTCCCCCCAACCCCTCCCCTAGATGGCACGTTGTCCAATACGTGTTAAATATGTTAAAATATATGTTAAATCCAATATATGTATTCATATTTATAATTATCTTGCTGCACAAGAAAAATCGGATTAAGAAGGAAGGAAAAAAAAAAAAAACCTGAGAAAGAAAACAGAATGCAAACAAATAGCAACAGAAAGAGTGAAAATGCTATGTTGTGATCCACACTCAGATCCCACAGTCCTCTCTTTGGGTGTATATGGCTTTCTTCATCACTGAACAATTGGAACGGGCTTGAATCATCTCATTGTTGAAGAGAGCCACATCCATCAGAATTGATCATTGTATAGTCTTGTTGCCATGTATAATGCAGATCTCTAATCTCAACTGGGTTCTCACTGCTACAAGGCAATCCTTCAGTATTCCCAATTGACATCCTTTCACAGTCCCTTCTGTGATTATTCAGAATCATCCCTTCCGTCCTCAATCCTCTCACAGTATTCTTGCCCCCTCCCTCTCAGAAGTTCTCAACTCTTGCTTTAAGAACACAAAGGACATGTATAAGCTTCTTTTCTCCCCCTTAGAATCCTTGTTTATTGGCCCTTATTCTCTCCTTGGCTTCTGGCACAAATAAGAGATGGCTCACCTCCTTGACCTCTCATTGTGCTTTTGGGCTTGATCCCTCCCATCTCCTCCAGGAACTTCACCTTGGCCCCTTTGCTGTGCCCCCTCCCTCAATGTCAGACTCACCCAAACCATTTCATCATTTTCTGTCACCCACAAAGATGCCCGGGGTTGAACTATATGACCTCTGAAGTGTAAATCTGAGATCCTATGATTCTTTATCAGGAAAACTTTCGTGTAAAAGGGGACAGGTAAGTAAATAGAATTTAGATTTGGGCTAGGGAAATCTGAATTTGAATCTTGCCTCAGATAGTACCTACTGTGAGCAAGTCCTTTCTATGTCTGACTGTCCACATCCAAAAAATAGGAATAATAATAATACTTACCTTTACAGGGTTGTGATGAGGATTGATCAATATTAGATATATATAGTCAGATAGACTGTATTTAAAATGATATATCTAGATACAGATATTATATACAAAGTATTCGGGGCAGCTAGGTGGTGCAGTGGATAGAGCACCAGCCCTGAAGTCAGGAGGACCTGAGTTCAAATCTGGTCTCAGACACTTAACATTCCCTAGCTGTGTGACCCTGGGCAAGTCACTTAACCCCAATTGCCTCAGCAAAAAGCAAAAAAACAAAAACAAAAACAAAACAAAACAAAAAAAAAAAACCAAAGTATTCTACAAACTTCAAAGGAGCTGTAAGTATAGTTATTCCTTCTACATCCCAGGTGTTAAGGGCATGACACCCTTGTGATCTGGAAAATCTGCATAAAAAATTTTGGCCTTCCCTTTGTACCAGAAAAAAGTCTGAATTATTATCCTACCCTTTACATGTCATCTGCGGTTTTTGCATCACTCCCCCCAAATTCCCATTTAATTTGGGGGAGGAAAGGGCAAAGCAATTGGGCTCAGATGACTTGTCTAAGATCACACAATTAATAAGTGTTAAGTATCTGAGATCAGATTTGAACTCAGGCTCTCCTGATTCCAGGGCCAATGCTCTATCCACTGCTTGCCACTTAGCTTCCCCTCCCATTTAATTTCTTATGCCAGCCATATATCAGAAACCTGTCATGGGGAAAGTCTCACTATGGAAGGGATAACTTTATTGTCTTTTGTTATTTTTATGTGAGCCTGCCGTTCCCTCAAGCTATTTATCTAAATCTATTCTCCTTTTCACAGCCAAACTCCTAGTAAGCATCCTCTGCACTTACTGTGTCCATGTCCTCATTCACTCATCTCTCAAGCCCTTGCAGTCATGTTTTTGACCTCACCACTCAACTAGAGCTGCTCTCTCCAAGGCTTCCTTCCATTGATGTCCTAACTTCTAAGTGCAATGACTTGGATCTCTTGGCAGTTTTTGACTGAACTGAATGCTTTCTCCCCTGTGGTTTCCATGGCCACTCTCCTAGATCTCCTCCTACCTGGATGACCATTCCTTCTTTATCTTCTCTTCTGGATCATCCACCTTTTGGCCACCATGGCTCTGTTCTGCAGCTTCTTCTCCCCTCCCTTTCACTTAGTGATCCTTTCAGCTTCCAGAGTCAGTTAGCTTTATGCAGATGGTTTCTAGATCCTTCTTTCCAGCCCTCATTTTTCTCTTGAGCTACCGAGTCCCATTATCAATTCTCATTTGGACAGCTCAAACTGAAAATCCCAAAGACACTTTGAACTCAGTATGTTCAAAATGAAACTCATCTCTTCAGCACAAACACTTTAGCCCTACTCCAGATGTCCTTATTTTTGTTAAAGACCCCATCATCCCACCTATGTTTACAACCTCCAGCACCCAAGCTTTTCTTCCTCGCTCTCCATATCCAAGTCCCACTTATCCCCTTCTCTCTATTTATCACCATCTTTAGTTCAATGTCTCATCACTTCTTACCAAGATTATTCAGTGATCCCTAATTGGTTTCTTTGCTTCCCATCCCTCATTTCTTCAATCCATTTTCCATACAGCTTCCAAATTAATCAAACCAAAACACAATCCTGATCATGTCATTTCTACTCATGAAACTTCAGTGGCTCCCCATTGTCCTTAGGATGTAATAAAAGTAACAATAGCATTTATAATCTTCAGGCCTGTAGAATATTATCTCATTTGGTTCCGTTTCCATAGTGCTTTAAGGAATCTCTAGTACATTTCTCCTTAAGAGACCTAGAATGAAACTAATGATTCAAACATATTTTCATTTTATAGATAGTAAAATGAAGTCTCAGAGAAATAAGATGGTCTTTCTTAAAGTTAAACAACTAGTAAATGTTAGAACAATATCTCAGACCCAAATCTCCCAACTCCTGGGCTAGGATTGGCATTGTAATTATTGTTTTTGTTGTTGTTAATAATGATAATAGCTAACATTTATGTTGTGTTTTAAGATTTGAAAAACATTTTATATGTGATCTCATTTTATTTCCATAATAACCCTTATTATTATTATTATCCCCATTTTACAGAAGTGGAGACAGTGGAGAATTAGGCAGAGGTTAAATAATTGGTCAGCAGTTCCAATGATTTTGTGTTGCAGAGAGCCGTCTACACTCAGAGAGAGGACTGTGGGAACTGAGTGTGAATCACAACATAGCATTTTCACTCTTTTTGTTGTTGTTTGCTTGAATTTTATTTTTTCTCATTTTTTTCCTTTTTGATTTGATTTTTCTTGTGCAGCAAGATAATTATATAAACATGTATACATATATTGGATTTAGCATCTTTTTTTTTTAACATATTGGATTACTTGCCATCTGGGGAGGAGATGCAGCCAAGGGTGGGGAGGAATTGGAACATAAGATTTTGCAAGGGTTAATGTTGAAAAATTTTTCATTGTATATGTTTTGAAAATAAAAAGCTTTAATAAAAAAAATAATAATTGCTCAGAATCCTATAGCTAGTAAATGTCTAAGGTGGGATTTGAATTCAGATCTTCCTGATACCAGGTTCAGTGGATCTACTCACCAGCCAGCCAGAGACATCAGTAAACATGTTTTCATGGAACCTCCAGGGGACACTAGGGTATGAGGCCAGTTATCATAGAAGCCAGAAGCCTGTCTGATTAAGTGACCAAGGTCCTAAGTACAGTTTTGGTTTGATTTGGGGGGAGGGAACAGTTTGATTGTTTCATAGTCCTAGATGGGTCCCAACCCCAGCCTGGCCAATGGAACACAAGGTGAAGGAGTTTGTCTTTCCCCATTACCAATAAATAACAAATCCCAAGACATATACTGAGCACCTTCCATGTGCTCAGGGCTCCCCATCTCTACCCCTGGTCCTCCTGGAAGACTCCCTTGTGACCAGCTGAAATCTATAGTCCCAGAACTGCTGGCAAATTCCAAGGTCTGAATTCAGGAAGTCAAGACTGTTATGACAGTGCAGCTATGGTAGAATAGAAAGGGTCCCAGAGCCAAGAGACCCTAGTTCCAATCATGACTCTGCCACTTTGTTTCACCCTGTGCCTCAGTTTCCTCATCTGAAAAACAGATAATCCCTGCCCTGCCCAGAAGAAAGTACAATGTAACTGCTTTAACCCCCAGAAGACATCTACTGATGTTGTGGAGGAGGAGAAGCCTAAAACAATTTTTGTTACTATCTTTTGTTTTTAATATCACTACATTTCCCAATATATCTCTTTCCTCACCTCCACCTAAATCAAGGCTTCTTAAACTTTTTTCATTCATGACTTCTTTTCACCAGAGAAATTATTATGTGACTCCCCCTCCCTGTATATAGATATGTAAAAGTTATATAAATGAAACATTTATTGATAATAAATCATAATTTTGTGACTCCCACATTCAATTATGAGACCCCATAGTTTAAGAAGCTGGGACTTAGAGAACTATCCTTTATAACAAAAAATAAAATAAAAAGCAGTTTAGCAAACTTAAACCAATACATCAATCCAGTCCAATAGTATGTGCAGGGTTTCATATCTGTAGTCCCCCTCCTTTTCAAATTAGGGAACTACCTTTTTATATTTGTTTCAGGGCTGTGCTTGAACATTATAATGAAAGATAAACGTCAGTTTTATTTTCTGTTGTTGCTCCTCTTTCCATCTCCATTATTATCATTGTGAATATGATGTCCCCATTTCTACTGACTTCACATGCCTCAGTTTACATAAGTCTTCTCACGCTTCTTTGTGTTTGTTTGCAATGTTTCTTGCAGAGCAGAAATAATCCATCCTGTTTTGTATCCTGCAACTGGTTTAGCCATTCCCCAGTAGAGGGGCTTCTACTTTGTTTCCAGGTCTTTGCTACAACAACAAAAATGCTGCTATAAATACTTTGTTGTCCTTAGGGTATGTGCCTGGCTGTTGGATTTCAGAGTCAAAGGGTATGGAAATTTTGTTGCTGTTTTTTGAAGCAACTGAAATGGTCACAGGATCATCCAGTTGAGAGCTGGTAGGGTCGTTAGAGCACAGACTGTCAAATCTGGAGGGAGCCTTAGAGATCATTTAATACAACTGCCTCATTTGGGGGTAAACTGAGGCTCAGAAAAAAATAGAACTTGCTTGAGGTTCTCTGACTCCAAGTCTCAGGGTCTTTCTACTTTTAGTAAGTGAATCAAAGGCTCCCTGGGCATTCAGAAATGGAAAATATACAGAAGGCTGCATCTGGGTTTTAAAATAGAATTTTAAAAGTTATTCTTTTAAAAAATGTGTGTTCAGCCATATACATTTTTCTCTGTGTATGCCTTTCTCTCTGTGTATCGCTTTCTGCCTGTCTCTCCCTCTCTCTGTCTCTGTGTCTGTCTCTCTCTGTTACTTGTCTCTGTTTCTTTCTGTGTGTCTCTCTTTGATTTTCTATCTCTGTCTCTATTTCTGTCTCTATCTCTGTCTCTGCCTCTCTCTCTCAGTGTCTCTTCTGTCTCCGTCTATCTTTATCTTTGACTCTTTCTTTATCTTTCTCCCTCTTTCTCTCTCTGTTTCTCTCCCTCTTTCCCTGTCTGTCTCTCTCTGTATCTATTTGTCTGTTTCTCCCTCTCTGTCTCTCTCTTTGTCTCCTCATCTGACTCTTTCACTGTCTCTAATTCTGTCTTTGTCTCTGTCTCTGTGTGTCTTTCTGTCTCTTTCTCTGTTACTGTGTCTGTGTTTCTTTCTGTCTCTCTGTGTCTATCCGTCTCTATTTATCTCTTTCTCTTCTTCCTCTTTCTGTCTCTCTCTCCCCCATCTCTGTCTCTCTGTGTGTCTATTTATCTCTGTTTCTCCCTCTGTGTCTCTCTCTTGGCCTCTCCATGTTTCTGTCTCTGTCTGTCTCTCAGTTTCTCTCTGTCTCTGTCTGCCATCTGTTTTTTTCTTTCCCTGTCTCCGAGTCTTTCTCTCTAACACTTTGTTTCTTGGTCTTTCTGTCTCACTCTCTGTTTCTTAGTTTTTCTCTTTTTCATTCTTCATTTTGTCTCTCTCTGTCTCTGTGTGTCTCTTTGTCTCTCTCTCTCTCTTTAT
Source organism: Myrmecobius fasciatus (assembly GCA_023553655.1). Lineage (NCBI taxonomy): Eukaryota > Metazoa > Chordata > Mammalia > Dasyuromorphia > Myrmecobiidae > Myrmecobius > Myrmecobius fasciatus. The sequence continues at coordinate 87,576 of JAJPUD010004485.1, forward strand.
TTCTATCTCTGTCTCTCTCTGTCCCTATCTCTGCCTGTCTGTTTCTCCCTCTCTGTCTCTCTCTTGATCTCTCCATGTCCCTGTTTCTCCCCCATCTGTCTCTTTCCCTCCCTGTCCCCAAGTCTTTCTCTCTGTCACTGTTTCTTTTGATCTTTCTGTCTCACTCTGTATCTCACTCTGTATCTCTGTCTCTATGTGTCTCTGTCTCTTGGTCTTTGTTTCATTTTGTCTCTTTGTCTCTCTCTGTTTCTGTGTCGCTCTGTCTTCCTCTCTCTGAGTCTTTATCTCTATCTCTCTCCATCCCTATCTCTGTCTGTTTGTCTCAATTTCTCTCTTGGTCTCTCCATGTCTCTTCTCCATCTCTGTCTTCCCAAATGTCTCTTTCTTTCCCTGTCTCCGAGTTTTTCTCTATGTCACTCTTTCTTGGTTTTTCTCTCTCTCTCTTTCTGTCTCTGTGTCTCTCCCGTCTCCCTCTCTGTCTCTATCTTTTATCTCTGCTTCTCTCCATCCCTATCTCTGTCTGTCTCTGTTTCTCCTTCTTTGTCTCTCTCAATGTCTGTCTCTGACTCTCAGTTTCTCTCTGCCTCTGTCTCCCCATTTGTCTCTTTCTTTCCCTGAGTCTTTCTCTGTCATTCTCTCTTGGTCTTTCTCTGTTTCACTCTCTGGATCTGTCTGTGTCTCTCCATCTTTCTCTGTTTCATTCTATCTCTTTGTCTCTGTCTCTGTGTGTCACTCTGTCTTCTTCTCTGTCTCCCTCTCTGTTTCTCTGTCTCTCTCTTTCTCGGTCTTTCTCTGTTTCGTTCTCTTTGTCTCTGTCTCTGAGTGTTGCTCTGTCTCTCTCTCCGTCTCTCTGTCTCGCTGTCTCTCTCCGTCCCTATCTCTGTGTGTCGGTCTCTCGGTTCCTCCCTCTCAGTGGCCCACCGATTCTCGGAAAGAAGGGCCTGTTTTATTTCATTCTTTCTGGGTCTGCCGTGAGGGCCGCCTGTCAGTGGACCCAGCCTTGGCGCTGGGCCATAATAGGATTGCCGACCTTTGAAGTTAATAGGGAAGTGATGAGGCTCCCGCGTATTAGGATAATGACGCGAGGGGCTCAGAGGCCGGCTTTTGTGCGCTGGGGTCCCCGCGCGCCTCACCCCGGCTACCAGGGGAATGATGAGAGTTGCGTGAAATCCAGTGTGTCACAAAAGCCCTAACGCCTGTGAAAGGCTCCGTTTTCCATAAATATATCAATATAGAGAGTGCCTGGGACGCATTGTGAGGAGGCCCCACTAATCCCTGGCTCGACGTCTCAGCACAAAATGCCCACACCGAGCTTCAGTTGGCAATGGGTGTGGGAAACAGAAATCAGAGAATCTCCTTAACTACGACTTTTAGAATCAATGAATTTTGGTAAATTGTGGGAATCGAATTATAGAATCTCGGTCACTTGGAGGCCTAAAAATCATCCCTACCTTGGAATCTTGAAATCATAAAATCTTGCTACATTGTAGATATAGAACGATAGAATCTCAGTAACTTGGAGTCTTAAAAATCGGAAGATTTCCATCTTTTGGAATCTTGAAATCACAGGATCTTAGTAAATTGTTGATTTAGATTTAGAGACTCTTGGTAATTTGGAGTCTTAGCAATATAAAATTGTCATGTTTAGAATCTTAGAATCATAGAATAATATTAGTAGCTTTTGATATTAAAGTCATAGAATCTCTATAACTTCTCTTTAGGGGGGTGGTGGGAGGAAGGAACATCCTAGCGTGATAGAGTAGCAATGTCTTAGTCTTAGCATCTTATGTCTTGATAGATTATAATATCAGAATTATAGAATCACCATGCCTTTATCACATAGCATGGTGTCCAGTGCTTAACATAATAGGTGCTTAATAAATGTTGATTGATTGGTAACTGAAGTTTTAGAATCATAAACATTTGAATTTGGAACAGACAGTTTTGCAAGGGTCACTTGAAAAATTACCTATGCATATGTTTTATAAATAAAAAGCTTTAATAAAATTTAAAAAAAGAATCATACACATTTGATGATATCTTGAACTCATGGAATCTTAGTACCTACAAGTATTTCCTAATTCAGATCTTTCACTCAGTTGAGAAATCCTTTCCCTAGTATCTGAGTCAGAGAGACATTTCCAAGTTTCTGCTTGAACACTTTTCCTGACAGGGAGGTCACTACCTGTCTGAGTTTCAGTTTCCCATCTTCCTCTCCTTCCAGTTCATACCATTTCTAAGCAGCTGTAATTATGCCTTATATCCATCTTACATCTAGGCTGAAGGGATTTAGTTGAGTAACTTTGTTGTTACTGAATTAAAATGAATTTCATATATAGTTATTGGTGTCCATGGTTTTTCCCCTTTACTAATAATAATAGTAAAAATAAACTAAACTAAAAAAACCTCAAAAACAAAACAAAAAACAAGCCTACAATTACTACTACCATTACTCCTCCTCCTTCTCTTATTCTTACTTGAAGTATTACAATAATAACAACAATTACTATTACTACTACTGCTATTTATATAGCACTTACTCTGTACCAGGCATTGTGTTAAATAATTACTATCTTATTTATTACTTAGAACAACCCTCAGAGGTAGATGCTATCATCACTCCCATTTTACAGATGAAGAAACTGGGGGAAATAAGAAAAGTGCCATGCCCAGGGTCACAGAGATTTGAATTCAGATCTTCCTGGCTCCATGCCCAGTGATCCATCTTCTAGATCTGAGCACGTGGCTGCCACTCTGGTTCAGGCCCTCATCATAGGCTCCTAACTGATATCCTTGTCTCTCCTTTCCCCCCTTCCCCAACCCAATTCATCTTCCACACAGCTGGCGAGTGATATTCCTAAAGCACAGGTCTGACTATGTTACTCAAGAAACTTTAAAAAGAGAAAAGAAAAGAAATAAAAAAGAAAAAAGAAACTTTAATAGCTGCTATGACATCTATGATAAAATACAGATTCCTTTGTTTAGCCTTAAAAGTCCCCACAGTCTGACTCTGAGCTTTCTTTCCAAAATGAGCTCATACCACTGGACTTTACACTCTCCATAAGCCAATGAAACCGACCAACTCAGGGTTCCATTTATGGGCCGTTCCAGCTCCTGATCCCAAGCCTGGAATGATCTTCCTTCTCACCCATACACCTCTTTCAATCCCTACATCTTTTCAAAATTCAGCCCGAATTTTACCACCCCACAAAGGACCTTTTCTTATTTTTCTTCTTTTTAATACTCCCTCTTCCCCCAAATTATTTTGCCTTTATTATATATATATATATATTATATATATATATTTGTATTTATGTGTCTGTACACATGCTTTCCCCTCAGTGAAATGTAATCTGTGAAGCCAGAGATGGCTTTGTTTTGTCTTTCTAATCTCTGTCCCTGGCACACAGTAGGAACTTAATAAATGCTTGTTAAATTGAATCAAATTGAAAATCTGAGAGAATAAGATCTGGTTTCTGTGGTCCAGTGCTTGCTCTCTAATAGAAGCTGGGATAAGGTATATTCATCAGTTCTGAAAGTGGATGTAAAATTTGATTCAAGTGTACAAATAATTAAGCACCCACTATATAGAGTATTGTGCTCAGTGCTGCTGCTGGGTTTAGAAATCCCTTGTTCAGGGCAGCTAGATGGTGCAGTGGATAGAGTGCTGGCTCTGAAGTCAGGAGGACCTGAGTTCAAATATGACCTCAGACACTTAACCCTTCCTAGCTGTGTGACCCTGGGCAAGTCACTTAATCCCAATTGCCTCAAGGGAACAAAAAGAAAGAAATAAATCCATTGTTCTTTTCCTTATGGAATTTACAGTCAAGAAGAAACATCTGTATAGAGGTGATGGCTAAGTGTATTATTATCCCCATTTAAGTGCTGGAGGAATCGGTACTAGAAGAGCTTTCTAAGGCTTGCTATGGGTACTAGATGACCAAGACAGGATTTGAATCTGGATCTCTTGGAATTCTTTTCACTATACTGTCTCTCCTCCGAGTTCTATCCCTGGGTGGTGCAAAGTGCTGCAGGGGTGGTCTAAAGGGGTAAGGCCTGAGAAGACTATTTGGGGATTAAAAGATCATTAGTGATCTCAGAGGCCAATTTCAGTTAAATGGTAGGGAGAGAAATCATTAATTCTTCAAGGCTGAGAAGAGACTAGGGAAGGTGGCCACCCAGACATTGCTGTTTGTCCCTCTTGCTCCAAGAAGATCATGACAGCAGGGAGGGGATACCATGACAGACAAGTGAATTGGATTTAAGTGAGGGAGGGCTGTTCAAGGTTGCCTGCCCCATTTTCCCTTCCAGAGTCATCTGGGTCCAGTAGCCAGATATAGAACAAGGCGACTGGAGATGGTACTGGATGCAGTGGGAGACCTTAGCCTTTTTAAACTAAGGTCTTTGTCTAAGACAATGCCCATTCAGTGATTTCACTTAGGTAAAAAAATGAGGCAGGGAATGATCTCTTTTACCCAGTCAAAAAAAAAAATCAATCTGGGAGGGCAAGACCCTCCAGATTTCTGGCCCAAACAGGAATAATTGTAATTTATATTCAGAGTTAATCAGGACCCAAGTAAAGAAAAATTCAATCTGGGAGGGCAAGACCCTCCAGATTTCTGGCCCAAACAGGAATAATTGCAATTTATATTTAGAGTTAATCAGGACCCAAGTAAAGATCAAGAGAGACTTGGCCTTGGGACCTTTTGTTGGCCAATCAATGAGAACCAGAGTGATTGGGTTTAAGGCCCTTCAAAATCTGACTCCACCCTTTCTTGTAATCACTTTTTGTGAGCATTTGTCCTGTGTGAATTCTCAAGTTAAAATGATCTTTTTGGCAAGCATACTCTTGGCATTGGAACTATGTGGCCAGCCCAACAGAGTTGCACTCTCTGCAGTGGTTTAAATGCTTGGCAGTTGGTAACTTATCCTACTGGGTGATTTTCAGAATCTTCCTAAGACAATTCAAAGGGAAGCAATTTGGTTTCCTGGCATGGCTCTTGTAGATTGTCCAGGTTTCACAGGCAAACTGCAATGAGGTCAGCACAACAGCTCCGTAGACCTTCAGTTTGGTAGGCAGTCTACACTCTCACCCAATCTTTTCCTAGGAGCCTCTCCAAACCCTGAGTTAGCTCTGGCAACCTCATTTTCTTTTTCTTTCTTTCTTTCTTTTTTGTTTTTTGCTGAGGCAATTGGGGTTAAGTGACTTGCCCAGAGTCACACAGCCAGGAAGTGTTAAGTGTCTGAAGCTGGATTTGAACTCAGGTCCTCCTGACTTCATTCAGTGCTCTATCCACTGTGCCATCTAGCTGCCCCTCAACCTCATTTTCAATATGGACATCCTTGGAAAGTATACTGCCAAGGTAAGAGAACTTAGCTACAGCATTCAAAACTTCTCTATTTGCTGGTTCCACATATGGATGGTATGATGCTGGCTGATGAACTACATGTATTTTCTTGGTGGTAATTGTTAAGCCAAAATTAGCACAAACAGCAGAGAATCAATCCATATTTTGTTGCATCTCAGCTTCAGAGGCTACGTTGAATGCACAAACATCTGCAAACAAAAAATCACGCACCAATACTCCCTCCACTATAATTTTGGCCTGTAGCCTTTTTCAATTGAAGAATTTATCATCAGTGCAGTAGCTGACCTTGATTGCATGTTTGTCCTCATGGAGGGCATTTGCCAACCTGGCTGAAAACATCATGCTAAAAAGCATGGAAGCAAGCACACGGCCTCGTTTCACTCCATTGGTGACTGAGAAAGCTCAAGAGCATCGTCCATTGTCCAGAATCCAGACAAACCATTATGAAATTGACATACTATTCTGATGAGCTTCTCTGAGCAATCAAATTTTGACGTAATTTTCCATAAACTCTCATGACTGACAGTTGCAAAGATCATAGTCAGATCTATACGTGTTGTATACAGATCTATGTTCTGTTCCTAACATTTCTCCTGGAGTTGTTGGACAGTAAACACTATATCTATTGTCTACTCTCAAGGTCTCACTTAAGAATTTTAGAATTGGAGCACCAGTCCTGAAGTCAGGAAGACCTGAGTTCAAATCTGGTCTCAGACACTTAACACTCCCTAGCTGTATGACCCTGGATAAGTCACTTAACTCCAATTGCCTCAGGAGAGAGAGAGAGAGAGAGAGAGAGAGAGAGAGAGAGAGAGAGAGAACTTTAGAATTGATTGTACATCATGGGAAACACTGGAATGGGACCACCCAGTATGGTGTACCTTTATCAGAGAAATTGTTTTTCTATGCAAAGCAAAATTGAAGTAGTTCAGAAAAAAACGTGAGATCCCAAAGTTAGAGAATCCCTCCTAAATGTTCATAGGGACTATTTGTGTCTGATTTGAGGCAGAGCATTCTGAGCTCATATTAGTCTGATCAGCCACAATTGGACACATTAACGACTCTAACACAGTGATGTCATTTTGGTCCTCTTTGAGAAGGAAGGACAACCAGCATCCTATTTTTCTATCCTTATCTCACAAGTCTTCCCTCCTTGTACTTTCTGACTTGGGGGAAAGGAAGGGAATGTAAGTAATCAAAAGAGTCTTCCTGGAAGAAGTGATCTTTCAGCTGAGCTTTAAAGAATTGTGGGAGGATTTTGACAGGTGGTTTTGGGAAAAAAAGTCATTCTAAATATAGGGAAGAGCAGGAGTGAGGACATTCAGAGACAGAAAAATACAGAGTGTATTCAGAACTAGCCCATAGTTGTGTCTGACTAGTGTCAGGTGCCTAAACAGGGTCAGTGTGACAGAAAACTCTGCCATCTCCCAGAAAGTCACAGAAGGGACTTTACTTCCATAATCCTATCAGATGAGTTAATGTACCTACAACATGTTAGAAACTTGTTCAATCATTTCAGTCTTGTCCAACCTTCATGAGCCCATTTGGGGTTTCTTACTGGAGTGGTTTGCTATTTTTACAGATGAGGAAACTGAGGCAAACAGGGTTAAATGATTTTCCCAGAGTCACACAGCTGGTCAGTATCTGAGGCCAGATTTAAACTCATAAAGATGAGTCTTCCTGACTCCAGAACCAACACTCTATGACCTAAGGCACCATCAAGTTGCCCCAATTTGGTGTAGAAGAAACAGAAAGTCTGGGTTCAAGTCCTGTCTTTGAAGCATACTTGCTGTGTCATCCTGGACAAGTCACTTAAACTCTCAGAGCTCTAAGCAATGGTGCTCATCTGCTCTGAGAGAGGGAGACTCCTTACACTGTAGTTTCTTATACCAATGATGCCATTATCCCTCATTTTTAACCTGTTTTTCTCTTTCTTTCATGTCTCTATGATCTTGTGCACATAGAATCTCTTTCCACTAGGGGAAATCAAGTGTGAAATCATAATATGCTGTGTGATTCTTGTTCATTTCTATCTACAAACATTCCCCAAAGGATAAAGCACTGGATTTGGAATTGGATAGCTCTGACTTCAAATTCTGCCTCATACATCTATTAGCTCTGTGACCTTAGGCAAGTCTACCTTAATTTCCTCATCTGCAAAATGGGAATAATAGCAGCTACTTTCCAGGATTGTAGTGAGGATCAAATGAGTTAATATCTATAATATACTTTGCAAACCTAGAGTGCTATATAAATATTAGCTATTACACAATATGCTAAAGGTCTTCCTCTGGGATTTTAAAAATATTTTATGGGTACCAGTGTAGCACTGCAGAATTGGGATTGTCCATCCATCCGTTATCCCTGACTCTTGCCAATCTTCTTTTCTTTGATGGTTCCTACAATGATATATTTCCTTGATAGTTTCTCAGTTGCTTCTTATACACAAGTCATTATTAGTACTATCCTGTTATCTACTTGCCTTCCCCTCCATACATCTGTCTATTACCCTTTGAATCACCCATAATGATTAGTCCTTTGAAGCTGTGGTGGTCTATGATTCACAACTCTGCAGCATAACTAGGAGAAAGATGCTATTTGAGAAATGGTTTGTATTTTTGAAAGACCTGAAGACTCTGATTATTGAAATGATGCACCATGATTCGAGAGAAATGATGATATTGTGTGTTCCCCACCAACCGGCAAAGAATTAGGAGACTCTACTGAGTACAGATTGAGACATATTTTTTTGACATGGCCAATATGTGAATTTATTTCTCTTGAATCTATTCATTTGTTTGAAAGTGTGTGTGTGTGTGTGTGTGTGTGTGTGTGTGTGTGTGTGTGTGTAAATTGGGGGTGGAATTTAGGAGGGAGAGAAGGACTAGTAAAGGGGGAAAAGAGAATCATTGTAGCATTTTTTTAATGAACAGAAAATAAGAGGAGGTTAAAGAGACATCTACAAGAAGGAAAACTTTGATAATAACATAGGGAATTTATTATATAATTTTGAAAAGAAATGCCAGTTGTATGTAATGGAGATGCTAGCTGTCATAGGTAAGTCTTTTTTCTGATCTTTGCATATGGAAATAATGCTTGTGTTTGTCAGGTTAAGAATAACAAAAAAGTTATAAAATAATTTTTTAAAAAGACATATTCTTGTGTCAATGAACTTGGAATCATTGACAATGATGGGAAAATTCCCCAATGCAATATAGTCTAATCTCTTCCTATTCCTAGATCCTGGGCTCAACTCACTGTCCATTATTCATGCCTTTCTAAGGTATATGTACTACGTGTAATGGATTAAATCTATGACCCCTGAAGTCCTTTCTGTAGATCTATGTTCCTCCACCATGTTTTATGAATGAAAGAGGCATTTATTAAGCCCTTACTATGTGCAAAGCACCAAGGTCACAAATAAAAAATCCCTACTCTCAAGGACCTTACATTCTAATAGAGAAGGCTACACATAGGAAAAATTTCATCTGGAAAATCAGAAGGACAAGTCCTATGGTCTTTAGAGTGCAGTGGCAAATCAGATGTTCATCTGTATATGGTGGGGGTAGGGTGGGAATTCAAAAAATGGAAAAAAAAGAAAGTTACATGATAACATATACTTAAAAGGAATAGCAAGTTATATATAATAGATATGCAGTTTCATGCGTGATCATCTTTTTAAATTATTTGTTTTGTTTTATTTTATAAATTGTTTTATATGCTTGTTTTATTTTATTAATTAAAAATGAAATTAATTTTAAGCTTTCTAAATAAATAAATTAAATCATTTGTCATCCTTGGGTGTTTGGTGGCTGAGATGGTGTCTAGGGCTCTTTTGTCTCCTTTGTTAGGGCAGATATTTTAGACTAGCTAAACTCCAAGAAATATTGACATTCAGAGTCAATGTTTTGACAATTATCCATTACCCATTTTTCAGTTGTTTATTTAAATAAGTCAGGTTGTACTCCTATAATTGCACCCCATCCCATCTTCTCACCTTTATCCTTTCTTTTAATGTAGCGTGGATTTCAACCTTTGGTCTCACAAGTCAGAGGTTTGACTGCAAAGAAGCAGTTGGTGCAAAAGTATCTCCATCAGTAACCAATAATTTTCTATCTTTTAAAATATAGTCAATTTCATTTTTTTTGGATATTATTTAGGACTCATCATGACCAGCACCTCTCATAACCTCATGTTCACAAAATGCTTGTTTTATTTTGGCATGTGTTCAGTGTGGAATAAAGAAATGCTTAAAATAAAAAAAATTTACATGTTGTGGCCTCTATTATTTCTTGATCTCAACTTGTTTTTCCAATATAATTTTCCCCATCATTCCTTGCACTCACATTCCTATTGAAGTTCCTGAGCATCAAGGTATATAACAATTTGGTTTTGAGGATATTGTCACTAGTTCTGGAGTCAGAGTGGATAGATTCAAATCTTGCTCTTCTGCTTATTACCTGTATAACTTGAAAGAAACCATTAAAATTTCTCAGACCTCACTTTCCTCATCTATAGAATGAGGAAGCTAAACTGGATGGCCTCTGAGATCTTTCCACTCTAAAGAGATGATTTAATAATTAAATCCTTGAGAAAATGTCTCTACTCATTCATTCTTTGCAGCAGGGGTTGGCATATAAGCTGTAATTGTTTTCCCAATAGTCCCCTTGCCCTGACTCCTCTCAATCAGAGAAAGTATGATCAATGATCCCACAAAATTATGTTTCTTGTTGCCTTTGGGCACCCAATGAAATTGGTACCACCAATTCCTTTCTTCCTCTCTCTAAGGCTCTGTCTTTCCATATAGCTCAATGGATTTATGTCTTCTAGTTTCATGGTCAGGGCGAATGTCCATATGGCAATAGGTGGAATTCCTTCAAAACTGTATTAATAGATTGGCCAATAGACAAAGATATTAAATTTAGAATACCAAAGAACTATCATGGTTTGTTGAAGAGAACCGTGGACATGGAGACAGGAGAAAATCCTGGCAATGGTTATTTGTGAGCTTGGATAAGTATGGGGCAAGGGAAATAGAGGGATACAGGGTTAGGGTCAAAGGACCTGAGTTCAGATCCCTTATCTTCTCTCTGAGTGACCTTGGTCAAGGTTCTTTTCCCCTGAGGCTAAGGATTTTTATTTTGTAACATCACAGGGTCAGACAAAATGACTTCTGAGGTCTTTCCTGCCCTAAAGCTATGCTCCTGTGACTTTACACAATTCACTGAAACTCTCCACATTTTACTTTCCTCTTCTGCAAAATAGGAGTGGACATTTTTGTCCCATGCAATGTGCTTATTATGAGGAGAGTACTTCAAAAAGCTTTATTTGGGCCTAATCTATCATTTCATTCCTATAGCAAATTCTCGGGGAGGAATATCCTGGACTAGGGCAGGAGGGGGCATCTATCCATTTTGCAATTTAGGTTTTAGGGAATTGCCTGGGACAATGGAAAGCTAAGTGACTTGTTCAGGATCACATGACATTTGTCAGAAGCAGCACTTGAACCGAGGTCTTTTCTGATTAAAGTCAGCTCTCTATTCACTACACCATTTTGCCTCTTAAAAATCTTTTCTCTGGAAGAGTGAAGTGCTACTACTGTTGATACTACTGACAAATTAATGTTTACATACTGTCTAAAATCAGGGTTATTTCTAGTCCTAAGAGACCTTATTGTCAGAAATGGAATTTCAGGGCTGGGAGGAACCTTAGAACATGGAATCTCAGTTGGGAGGGTACTTAGGACACAGAAAGTTTGGAGAACCCATAGGGAATGTCAGCTGGGAGGGTGCTTACAATGTGGAATCTCAGATGAGAGGGCACTTAGAACATGGAATTTCAGGAATGGGAAGGATCTTAGAACATAGAATGTCAAAGGTCAAAGAGACCTTTGAAAACAGCAACTCAGAGCAGGAAGGGGCATCAGAACACAGTGCTTTAAGAGCTATTATAGTTCTTGTCACCGTGGTCAATACTGAGTAGTATGCAGTAAACAGCTTGCCCAGGATGTCTAATTAAAGACAGAAAGTCGGGCCACTAGGGCAAGGTGGCTGACAGAAGACAGGTGGCCTCTCAGGCCTGGTAAGATGTGGACAGTGTCTGACATTTCTTTGACAGCTGTACATTGGAGGGAGCCTGTCTTTCTCTTCCCCCCTCTCAAATAAAATGCTTTTTCAGGATCTTATAAAAGAATAAATTTGTTAAGGGACCGTATTGATTGACGCCAGGCATGGAGCTGGCACTATCTCCTGCCATATTGGCTGGAAGTTAGAAGTAAATAGGGTCAGAGAGACCTGGTTTCTAGTCCCAGCTCAATTGTTTCCCCAATGGCTGAATCTGGGAGAATCACTCTCTCCCCCATTTGCCTCAGTTTCTTCATCTGTTAAATGAAGGGGTAGGATTCAATACTTTCTAAGGGCCCTTACAGCTCTCACAGGTCTAGGATTCAATTTTGTTCTTTCAGCTGTGTAATTGATACGATAGGGAAATCAGAACAAGCTATCAGCTTTGTTCCAGCTTCTCACCTTTAGAAAGACAGACACGAGGTGTTTAAGAACAGCAATAGAAAGAAGATAGAAAGGGGACTGAGAAGGGGAGAGAAGAGGGAGAAGGAATTCAGGGCAAATAGCGAAAAAGAAGATGGGGAGAGGAGATGAGGGAGAGAGGGGAAATGGAGGGAGGAGAAACAGGAAGAAAACAGAAAGAGAAGAGATTCGGGAAGAGAAGGGAGATGGGGAGAGAAGGGAGATGGGGAGAGAAAGAAGATGGGGAGGGGAGAGAAAAGAGATGGAGAGAGGGGATATGAGGAAAAATACAAGATGGGGACAGGAGATGAAAAAGAGAGAGGAGACGGAGGGAAGAGAGATAGGAAGAAAAGAAAGATGGAGAAGAGATTCTGGAAAGGAGATGTGAAAAGATAAAAGATGGGGAGAGGAGATAAAGGAGAGAAGGGAGATAGAGGGAGGAGACATAGAAAGACAAGATAGGTGAGGGAAAGAGAGAGAGAGAAAAGGAGGAAGAGAAAGAGAGAAGGAAGCAGAAGGGAAGGAGAAGAAAGGAGGCAGAGAGAGAAGCAAGAAAAAATAAAAGGAAGGAGGTGAGAAAGAAGAAAGAGAGAGAGTCAGCAGACCTCGCTGGGAACTCTGATTGCTCCCTCTCTCTCTCTGGTTCTCTCTTTTTTTCGTCCTCAGATCAAACTGAAGGAGATCTTTGAAAGCTGCTCCGAGGCTGCTCTGATCCTGGAGCTGGGGACGGGACAAGAGCTGTGTGACAGGTAATTAGTGCATAAGCCAGACCTTCCCCGGGACGTTGGGAGTCCTTAACCTATGGAGGCCAGTCTCCCAGATGCTGCCATCTACCACCAGGACACAGGGGACTCTGCCTCGGGGGACATGCTCCCATCTTTCTTCACCCTAGAGGCAGGTCCCCATCAATCCAAAAAGTCAGGCCGCCGGCCCCTCCTCCTCCCCCCACCGGAATATCAAGCGGAGTTTGATGCCTTTCCTGTCCCCGTCAGAGTGGGCCCCTGACCCTTCCCTGTCAGCTCCTTCCCCACCCCCATACTCCCCCCATTTCCGGGACGGCTCCTCACAGCGGAACCATTGCCAACCAGAGAATCTGGGTTTGAATCTCTACTCTCTTTCATTTTCCACGTGACCTTGGATCTGCCGCTGCCCTGCAATTCAACATCCTTGACCTCATCCGTCAAAGGAGGGATCCGACCACGTGACCTCAAAAGACTCTTCCCCTCTCTGAATCCACGGTGCTCTTCCGAAGCCCTCCAAAAACCCATCTGCCTTTGTTATCCTCGACCCTGGCGCTACACTGGCTCCCAGCAAATGGGATTTCCTCAGTTACTTCCTAAATCCCTTCTTGGAGAAACCTTACTGCAAGTGGGCATCATAAACAAAGTGGGAGACATGAGGTTTAAAACCCTGACCCTGTCACTAAACTGCTACCTCTCTGGACCTCGGTTTCATCCTCTGTCAAATGGGGAGAATAATCCTTGCATGTGAGAAAGCACTTTAAAAAAAAAATCAAAGTTCGGTGTAAGCAGAATAATGGTTAGATTGCTGGTCGTTGGGTCTGGAAAACTTGGCTTCAAATCCCATCTTCTGTACCTTTAAGCAAAGGTGGATCATGGGACTGTGGCCTCCTGCTTCTTTGTCTCTGGCTTTTTATCTCTTTGTCATCTCATCAATTCCCACATTGGTTCTGTTATCATTTCTGATCAGATTACCTATAAATCTACAAATCACCCCTTGTCTGCCATACATCTTCACGTAGACATACCAGGCCCTCACAAACCCAACATGTCTAAAAGAGAAGTCACTACCTGAATCAATACTCCTTATAAAACCCAACTGTGTCTTCCCCAACCGTCCCTGCTTCTTTCTTCCTTATTGTTGTGCCTTGTACATATCAGGCACCTAATAAAGTATCTCTCTCTTTGTCTTTCTCTCTCTCTCTGTCTCTCTGTCTCTCTCTGTCTCTTTGTCTGACTGTCTCACACACACACACACACACAGAGTTATGATCTCCTTGAAACCTCATAAGTCTTCCTGACTCAGCACAGCCCTCTAGCCACCACTCCAAGATGCATTAGGTCTACCTCTTCTCTTACTATCTGATCTACTAAGCCAGAACCTGAGTTCTTCCTAAAGCTGGACTGGAACACAGGACTTTGTGTTGCCTTTTCCTGGTCCCATCCCTTTACTAATCCCCTTTGACCTCTTGCAAGATTTTCAGAGAACATGACATCTCTTCTTTGCTCCAGCAGATCCTAGAAGTCTTGTCAGTGGATCCAAAGCCGACAACAGCCCCTTTCCACTGGGGAAGACCAACTTTCTATCACAGAGGGAAAAGGGTAGGGTGGGACTGAAAAGGAAAGAGGGAGCCTGACCCACTTGGGGGCTTGTTAGAACTTCAGAGAAAGTGAGTTGAGAGTGAGCCTAGACCAAATCAATCACTCCTGTGAAGAATGAACTCCCACAGGCAACAAGAAGTGGAGCCTTTCCATCCTCAAAGGAGTTGTTTGTTATCATTATAGCAAAACAATGAATTCCATTTTTATAGTATTTTCTAGCTTACAAAGCCCTGTCAACACCTCCACCCTGTGAAGCAGAGAGAGCAATCAGTAGTATCCCCATTTTACAAGTAAGGAAACTGGGGCCTAATAAGGAAAAGGGATTTGTCCAAGGTAGCACAGCTCTCTCTGTGGGACAGTCTTTAAATCCAGTTTGGCTATCATGATAGGGAGGTGGTTGGCTGGATGAACATTTAGCTACATAAGATTTAAATGCAGAATGGTCCTTAAAATAGTATGTGAGAATTTTAAAGTCCTTTAGAGAACAGAATATCAGGGCAGGGAGGGGCCCTTAGAACACAGGATGTCAGATCTGGGAGGTCTGTTAGAACACAGGAATGTTAAAGCTTAGAAGGACTTTAAAACAGAATTTCAGAGCTGAAAATTTCAGAGTTTCATGAGGGTTGAGGTGGGGATTCCATTTAGTACAACTCAATTTTACAAATGGGGAAACTGAGGCCCCAGAAGAAGTCACCTGCCTAAAAACAAACAGCTATCAAGAGAGCTGAAAAGGAACCTCAAGTTCCATCCAGTCAAGATTCCTCATTTCACAATAAAAGTTAATGAGGCTCAGTTTTGCAACTGGTGACTTTCCAAGATCACACAAGCAAGTAGTATAGTCAGTACTTGACCTCACACCTTTGTAGCCCAATCCAGAATTCTTTCCATTATACCATGCTGCCTCTAAGTAAGGAAGCTGCTGTAGTACAAATGAAGATGGAGGTGGATGGATGGGTCGTCAGATAGACAAAAAGACAGAAAAAGCATTTATTAAATGTTTGCTGTCTGCCAAGCACACGATACAAATATCAGCAAGGAAGACAGTTCCTGTCCTCAAGGAGCTTACATTCTAGTGGGAAAAGATAACAAATAAAGGAAATCTGGAAATGGTAGGGATGGGAGTGAAAGTGCTAGTGGGAAATCACCTCTCAGAACCCAAAAGATAGTTTTCCAGGAGAATGGGAGAGTGTGAATAGGCTGCTATCTACATAACTGGAGGGAGCACCCCATCAAAGAGATCCCATGACCATCAAGATATCACAATAAAGGACCTTTTCTCTGGCAGCCAGTCTGCAAGAAAGTCTTCCCAAGCTTGCCCAGGCTGGTTAGTCCTCAAACAATAACCCACATACAATGCATTATAGGCTTTTTCCATTATGATCATTATTGGATAAAGACTTATTGCTTTTGGCAGACTGAGGTCTAGGGAAGGATTCAAGGAATGGGTTTTCAGAGATTATGGATTCTGACTTCACTATCCTGCACCTCAGCTGGATGATGCATCTCTTTTGTGATTATTTCCACCCCAGGTTGGTATAAAGGGCTGAAGTTCACTCTCAAGGCCAGGATACAGACTGTATTTATCACCTGAGTGCCATGTTCTCCCCCTTGAACTGTGGGAGAGAGGAGGCCCCAGACTTTTGCTGATGTCTGGTTAATGAGCCACTGAGTGAAGCAGAAAGGTCAGCCCCAGCTATCCTGAAGAGCTTCCCATATACAGCTGGGAGGTCATCCTTGACCGAGTGTTGGCCTTCAACCTTGATAGCGAGTAAATGATTGTGTTCCACCACCACCACTATCACCTTTCCACCTCCCAACATCTCACATCTTTTTTTCTCCTCTCTATTCTATCTCACTGCAATTACTTCTCAGCTACCAACTTCCTACTATGTCACTTCCACTCTGGCCTTCATCCCTATTTCCCGTCTTCCTGTAAACTTTCCATAAGGTGCCCACTCTCCCTTCTTAGGGAGTGGGGTTTCCCTCTAGGTCTTTTGACATTGTATGGATCCCAATAAAGCACATTCACTGCACTACTAATTATTCCTTGATTTCTTCATTTGACTATCTCACCTTTTTATTTGTATATTTATTTATTTTCGATTATATATTTCTCTGTCACCATCTTTTACCCTGCTTCTCTTATGCAATTCTTAATTTTTAAGGGAACTGGACATGAGATTTCATGAATATAGGAAATTCCCTATATAGAACCTTCTCCTTCAATAATGCTTGGCTTCAGCTATGCAACTAAATTTCCTGGTGTGTGCCCAGAGTCAAGCAGCCAATAGGTGTCATAGGTGGGTCTCCCACAACTCTATACCTCCTTTCTCTTATTCATCCTTAGGAACATGCTCCAGCCTATTCAGGGAGTTTTAATTTTTGTTTGGGTTGGGGATAGTCTTTTGGTAGTGGGATGGGATGGGGGAAGTAAACATTGGAGATCATTTAATTAAGTTAGAAAGGAGTCACAATTTCTTTCAGTATGAAGAATGACACATACATCAATATAATTACAGATTTTCAAAGTAACTCTTCTTTCTTTAATAATCTCACTATTCTGAAGTTTGCAAAACAATTTCCTTCCCAAAGCCCTGTGGGGTATGATATGTAAGGCGAATCATTCCCATTTTATAGACCAGGAAACTGAGGCTCAGGGGAGCATGTGATTTGCCCTGGGACATACCTTAAAAGTGAGACAAATAGGTGGCTCAGTGGATAGAGTTCTGGCCTTAAATCAAGAAAATTCATGTTATTAAGTTCCACTATATTTGCCAAGAAAACCTCAAATAGGGTCACAGAGTTGGACAGGACTGAAAAATAACATTTATCTTATATTGATACAGGGACCTTTGAAAGTGGAAAGTCTGGTAAGATATGTAAGGAAAACCAGTCCCATTTTACAGACCAGGAAACTGAGTCTCAGAGGATCATATGATTTGCCCTGGGACATACCTTAAAAGTGAGACAAATAGGTGGTTCAATGGATAGAGTTCTGGCCTGAAATCAAGAAAATTCATGTTAATAGGTTCCACTATATTTGCCAAGAAAACCTCAAATAGGATCACAGAGTTGGACAGGACTGAACAATAACATTTATCTTATATTAATACAGGGACCTTTGAAAGAGGAAAGTCAGGTGGGACGGGGCCTTAGAGCAAAAACTTAGAATATTACATTTACATGGGTGGATGTAAGCTTCTTGGTAACAGGGGACAGGTAAGGATTTCTCTTGTATCCCCTAACTGATACATGGTCCACAGTTTAATAAATGGCTGTTAATTCATTCTATTCTTCTCTGATTTGATCCTCCTTACAACCAAGGTGCTGTTACAATTTGCATGTTCCTGATCAGAAAATTGATGTCAAAGACAGTGTGACTTGCCCAGGGTCACACAGCTAGTAATTATCTGAGTCAGGTTTTACACCCAGGCTTCCTAATTCCAAGTCAGAACTCTATCCCCAGATGAAGAAGCTTTCGGCTCCCAAATGTGGGGGTTATGGCCATAAGTATCACAAAGGACTGGGGAAAAGCTATATCTAGGGCTGGGGGCAAATAGGAGGTTGTCAGTATGGTTGGGGAAGGGAGGGGGTGATGTCACTGACTGGCACACCTGAGGAAGGGTGGTAGAAGGTTAGCGCTGAAAGACTACAGCTGGCATCCTTTACTTTGCATCTTGAACCTCTTAGGCAGTCTGAAACCTTTCTCAGAATTATGTTTTTAAATACATCAGATAAAAATGCATGGGATTACCAAGGAAACCAATGGTATTAAATAATATTAAAGTTATCATTTTTTTTAAATCCAGGGTTATGAATCCCTGGACTAGAGAAATCCATGAAGTCCGAGATCACCGTATGAATAATCACTAACATTTCACAACACAAGACACCCTGAATATATTATCTCATCTAATCCTCACAATAGCTCTGTAAAGTAGCTGCTATCATTATCCCGATTTTACGGCTGAGGAAACTGAGGCCAGGAGGTTATGTGAGAGGAGGCTGTGAGAAGCCGTTTACCTAGTCCTCCTCCCCGTTTCCCAGAGAGGGAAAGTGACTGGCCTAAAGTCACACGGCCGGTAATTTAAACCCCCGTGGGGCTGGAGGCCGCAAGCGCTCTCCACTCAAAGGCTTCCCATCTTCCCCATTGTATCCTTGGCACTCCCTCCCCGCCCCCCCTCCTCATTCAAATTGAAATTCAGCGACTGTGCAGCGAACCTGCGGAGAAGCCCACAATGCATTGTTTAGACAGATGCCTTTAAAATCCCCCGAACGGCTCAGGGAGGAGAAGGGAGGGGAGGCCTTCAGGGGAGGAGGGAGGAGGGAGGAGGAGGAGGCTCTGCAAAAGAAAATAGCAGGGGATTGTTGCCCGGGAAAGGTCACCCTTTCTCCGCGTAAAGTTCAGCCGGAGAGGGTTTCCATAGCAACGGCCAGCTTAAAGAGGACCGACAATTCCCCACCAAAGGCTCTTGCAAAGGGCCTCCCTCCAACCCTCCATCCTTCCATCTCTCCCTCTCTTTCTCCCTCCCGACGTCCTAATGTCCTCGGCCTGGGCGTACTCAAGCGGGAGCTGTGGACTTAGGGGACCAAGGAAAGAGAATGGCTTCTGGAGCACATGGAAGGGACCCCAGAGGCTGCTGGGTCCAACCTCCTCCCTTTTCAGATGAGGAAACTGAGTCCCCGAGATGTGAATTGACTTGTCCAAAGTTCCACGAAGGAAGCAAGAGACAAAGGCAGGATTTGAATCCAGGTTCTGTGACCATCCAGACTGTGCCTTTTCCATTTGTCATCTCTTCCCTCTCAGTAACTTTCACCCAAATTCATTAAGAAGGGAGAGGGCAAAGGACAGAGATCAAGAGTGCTGAAGAAGGGTATTGTCCTCATTAGAACCTGAGGAGGTCAGAGTTGCAGGGAACCTTGGAATATTAGGCATGGAATGTTAAAATCAGGATGTTAGGAACTTGGGGAAATCTTCGCACTTGGAAAGACAGGGTAAGGCTAGCCTATAGAACCCAGGATATCAAAGCTGGGAGGGTCCTTAGAACCCAGGATGTCAGGGCTGGAAGGGCCCTTAAAACCCAGGATGTCAGAGCTGGAAGGGCCCTTAGAACCCAAAATGTGGGAGCTGGAAGGGCCCTTAGAACACAGAATGTGGGAGCTCAAAAGGCCCTTAGAATATGATGTCAGGGCAAGGACCTCAGAACAAGAACTCCGCTGTGCCATCTAGTTGGCCCTTTTGTTTCTAGGACCATTGCAAACCCTGTGTTTGTCAGTTAAAGATTTCTACAATCCAATTCCAACATAGTCTTTTAATTTCACATTTCTCCCCTTCACTAATTCTAGGCTAGATAAAACTGGACTACTTGCTGTGCCTCAAACATGAATCTCTGTACTCCATCTCCATGCTTTTGTATAGAGTGTGCACTCTCCTCATATCTGTCTCTAGTGTCCCTCGAATCTCAATTCCAATCTCATCTCTCTTGAGGTTCCTGGCCCCACTCCATTGCCTCCCCATTCTGAAATGACCTTGAATTTATTTAGCAGATATCTTTTATCTCATCCAGGGAATAGTCTGTTTAATTTTTTGGTCTTTGTATTGTCAGCACCTGGCACGTAGTAGGTGCTTAATAAGTGTACATTGATTGATTAATTTGCTAAATTAAATAGTCCCAAAGAGTCAGGGGAGCAGCACAGCAGTCTCCCATGGCTTACATTTATTGCCTGTTCTATTCAATTGACAATTAATCCTGGTTGGAAGAGGAGCCCTCTTAATTCTGGGTTTTAGTGTTTGCTGATTGAAATATTGAATACCCCCTCCTCCTTGATCATCCTCACCACTTCTAGCGACCCCCCTCTTTCTTGCTCTGCTCCTTGGAGCATGTTAAAAGGAAGATTAACAGGTGTTAAAGACCCTCAGCACCTAATGAGCTCCCTGATGGACTGAGAAGAATTGAAAAAGCTTTGAAAAGGGAAGAGCTTTGGAGAAAAAGTGGCCAGTTTTCCCAGGCATTTACTGTTCAGAGCAAATACTGGAGGGTTTGTTTTCTCAGAGTTCTTTAGGACTAATGGACTTTGGTGTGGTATAACTTTTCTGGGCACCCCTATTAAAAGAGAAGGGGTACGTACTTTGCAGTCAAAAAGTACAACAGCAGAACTGATAATATGGATGCATGGGGATATTCCTAACTGAGAGACACTTTCCCTTGAGCCCTCTAGCCTACGGGCCACAGTAACACAGGTAGACTTGTTGCTGGATCTCTTAGAATGATTCTCTACCCAGGGAGTCTCACCTCTGATATCCTGTGTTTTAAGGGACCTCCTAGCTCTGATCTTCTGTCTTCTAAGGGCTCTTCCAGGCCTAA
Organism: Myrmecobius fasciatus; assembly: GCA_023553655.1. Classification (NCBI taxonomy): domain Eukaryota; kingdom Metazoa; phylum Chordata; class Mammalia; order Dasyuromorphia; family Myrmecobiidae; genus Myrmecobius; species Myrmecobius fasciatus. The sequence continues at coordinate 108,176 of JAJPUD010004485.1, forward strand.
CATCTTGTGTTCTTTTTAAAATTTTATTTCATTTTTCTCGATAGTATTTTATTTTCCCAAATACATGTAAAGATAGTTTCCAACATTTATTTTTGGAAGGCTTTTGTATTCCAAATTTTTTTCTCCCTCCTTCGCTTACCTCCCCCTCTCCAATACAGCAAGCAATCCAATATACATTAATCATGTATGATCATTTTAAACATATTTCCACATTTGTCATGTTGTGAAGGAAAAATCAGAACAAAATGGAATTTAAAAACTACAAGAAAAAGCTAACAAAAGGTGAAAAAGATGCTTCAATGCACATTCAGCTTATAGTTCTCCTTTTAGATGCAGATGACATTTTCTCTCACAAGTCTATTGGAACTGTCTTAGATCACTATTTCTGAGAAGAGGTATCACAGTTGATCATCACATAATCGTTACTGCTGTGTACAAGTTCTCTTGGTTCTGCTCACTTCACTTAGCATCAGTTCATATAAGTCTTTCCAGGTTTTTCTGAAATCAGCCTACTCATCATCTATAGAACAATAATATTCCATTACATTTACACACTAATTTATTCAGCCATTTCCCAATTGATGGGCATCCACTCAATGTCTAATTTCTTGCCACCACAAAAGAGGCTGCTACAAACATTTTTGCACATGTGGGTTCTTTCCCCTTTTTTATGATATCTTTCAGATACAGACCCAATAGTAATACTGCTGTATCAAAAGGTATATGCAGTCTTATAATCCTCATCCTATGTTCTTTTTTTTTTAATTAAAGCTTTTTATTTGTATAACATATGTATGGGTAGTTCCCCAACATTGATCTTTACAAAGCTTTCCATTACAAATTTTACCCCCAGTCCCCTCCCCTCCCCTAGATGGCAGGAAGTCCACTACATGTTAATAATGTTGAAATGCTTGACAAGTTATGCAAGAAAAATCCTATCTACAAGAAAAAAAAAAGAATCAGAGAAAGGCAACACAATGCAAGTAAATGTCAGTAGACATCATGAAAATGTTACGTTGTGGTCCATATTTCATTTCCCTCTCTCTGGGTGTATATGGTTTTCTTCAGTGAACAATTGGAACTGGTTTGAGACAATTCTTTGTTGCAGAGAGCCATGTCCATCAGAATTGATCATCATGTAATACTGTTGTTGCTGTGTATGATGATCTCCTGGTTCTGCTCGTTTCACTCAACATCAGTTCATGCAAGTCTCTCCAGGCCTCTCTGAAATCCTCCTGTTGGTCATTTCTTACAGAACAATAATATTCCATGACATTCATATATCATAATTTATTCAGCCATTCTCCAATTGATGGGCATCCATTCAGTTTCCAGTTTCTAGCCACTACAAAAAGGGCTGCCACAAACATTCTTGCACATGTGGGGCCCTTTCCCTCCTCTAAGATCTCTTTGGGATATAGGCCCAGTAGAAACACTGCTGGGTCAAAGGGTATGCACAGTTTGACAACTTTTTGAGCATAGCTCCAAATTGCTCTCCAGAATGGTTGGATCTGTTCACAGTTCCACCAACAATGTATTAGTGTCCCAGTTTTCCTACATCCCCTCCAACATTCATCGTTATCTTTTCCTGTCATTTTAGCCAATCTGACAGGTGTGTAGTGGTATCTCAGAGTTGTCTTAATTTGCATTTTTCTGATCAATAGTGATTTGGAGCAACCCTCATCCTATGTTCTAAGAGCCCTCCCAGCTCTGACCTTCTGTGTTCTAAGAACCCCCTACCTCAGCTCTGATATTTTGCGTTCTAAGAGTTCTTCTACAGTTCTTCTTAGGAATCCATAAACTTATTTTTTGTTTTGTAATATTTTGATAGCTCCTTTTCAACAAAACTTCCTTTATAATCCCAAGTATTTTATTTTATACACTTAAAAACGTGATTCTGAGAATTTTGTAAGCTTCCCCTACCATCCAGACTAACTGCCAAGAGAATCCAGGACAAAAAAAAATGGTTAAAAACCTCTATTCTATCCCTAGTATTTTTTAATGTTGTGCAACAGATAGACTTGGCCTCTCTGAAATGAATTAGCAAGGGGAAGGCGAAGGAGTCATGCATTCATCACCCCTGGCCCCTTTCCCCTCTGATTCCTCAGTCCTTCTTCACAATATGATGGTTCTCTGGGATACAGAGTTCATGAAAGATAAACCTCCCTGGATTTTGGACTAGTGTCTGAAAATAAAGTGGAAATTTTTTCTTTGTTTTGGGGCTCTGGTCTATTTTGCAGTATTTACATAAAAACGGAATCATTTACTATGACCTGAAATCTGAAAACATCCCTGACCTCTCTCCTGTTGCTCCTTTATAGGTCCATCAGCTGGTGGGATACGGACACAAGATAAATGGGTTACTGCTTCTGAAATTGCCTCCCCATGCTCCCTGCCTGAGTGCACACGTGTGTATGCACACACACACACATCCTAATCTATAAGATATCCCCAAATGAATAGCATCTAAATTGTCCCAAGATAAGCAGGATCATTCTGAGGTCTGCTTCAAGGGCTTTTGTGGAGGGAGTCTGGGCAGGGAGGGAGTCTGAGAAGCAGCTAGTAGTGGGGAGCTAATGGTGCCAGCCAAAGGCTTTGTCCTTGGCTCTTTTCTCTTTTCCCTTTGGACTATCTCCCTTGATAGCTCAACTTCCATGAATCTTCATTGAGGGAAATCAACAATGTGTACCTCCAGCCCTAAGTTCTCTCCTGAGCTATAGTATGGTTAACCAATTACTTTTAAAATCTTTGTTACAAGGATCACTCACAGGCATCAAACTCAATGTGCCCCAAACTGAACTTAGTGTTTTTCCCCCAAATAGAGATTCCCTTCTTCTGAACTTCCCCTTCTACAGCAGAGTGGACTCCCACCATCCAGTCACACCATTCTTGTCACTTTCACTCATCCTATATATCTCCAGTCTATTTCTTTTCTTTTCTTTCTTTCTTTTTTTTTTTGCTGAGGCAATTAGGGTTAAGTGACTTGCCCAGGGTCACACAGCCAGAAAGTGTTAAGTGTCTGAGGCCACATTTGAACTCAGGTTCTCCTGACTTTAGTGGTGCTCTATCCACTGCGCCACTGAGCTGCCCCTATAGTCTATTTCTAATTCATGTCATTCCTACCTTTGCAGTATCTCCCTTCTACCTCTTCTTCATATTCACATAGCCACCACCTTAGTCCAGGTCCTCATTACCTCTCACCTGAACTATTACTAGCCTTCTAATTGGTTTTCCTTCTTTGAGTTCCTCCTCATTCAATTTATCCTCCACTCACTTGCCAAAGTGATTTTTCAAAACCACAAGTTTACCCATTTTTCTCTCCCCTACTCAACAAATCCCAATGTCTCCCTATTACTTCCAGGATCAAATACAGCTCCCTGCTATACACACCTACCAGCTATTCTTCTCCCATAATGCTCCCTTCATCTCCCATCACCATGTCTTTGTTCTGGTTGTGCCCCATGTCTAGAATGTTCTCTTAGCTCCAAATTGCTTCAGTTTATCTGGCTTCCTTCAAGTTTAAGCTCAATGCTTTTACCAAAAGCCTTTTTCCACTCCCAGATGTTACTGTCTTCCTCTCTAAGATTCCCTTTCATCTATTATCTCTACACTTATTTTGGATTTATCAGTTATATGTTATTTACCCCATTAGAATGGGAGCTCTTGCAGCCTCAATTTCCTCATCTGTAAAATTTGGTATGATAATAGTACCTAGCACTTAGCTTACAAGATTGTGAAGAAAACATTTTGACCTTTAGAGTACTGTAGAAATGTGAACTATTATAAAGCTCTTCTCCAGGGGATGAACTTACTATTTACAAAGTGAAAGAGTCAGAATTATGTAGAAAAATTAATAATCATAAAACTTATTGGGAAGCACTTTCACTTCCATTTTCTCATTTGGTCCTTACCATGACCCTAGGACCTAGAGAGGATTTATAAGGATTATCGTTTCCCTTTTTCAGGAGGGGAAATTAAGACTCAAAAAAATTAGCTTGCCCAAAGTCATACTCCTAGCAAATTAAGTGATGAAACTGAGACTCAAAGCTTTGTTTTAATTGGCAGTGCCTATTCCAGGAATCTGACTTTGTAGGAAACCTGGATGGATTGGGGGATCCCCTGGCCCTCATTCTGCTATGAGTAAAATATTTGTTGTGTTTCGTTTCCAGGAGATTTGGGGGTTGAAGAGATTATGTGAAGAACCATCTATGACACACATGGATCTTGTGGTGAGTCATAGAGGTCATACTGGAAGGATCCCTAGAAAAGAATATGGGATATTGGAACTGAAAGGACTTTTAGAACTAAGGGCTCTTAGAACAAAGAAAGTCAGATCTGGGAGGGCTCTTAGAAGGCAGGATGTCAAGGCTGGAGGGCACTTAGAACCCAGGATGTCAGACCTAGGAGGGTCCTTAGAACACAGGATGCCAGGGCTGGGAGGGCACTTAGAACACAAGATGTCAAAGATGGGAGGGCACTTAGAGCACAGGATGTCAGAGCTGGGAGGGCCCTTAGAAATCATCTTATTTGATCCCTTCATTTTACAAAGGAGGAAACAAGCTCAGTGAGGTGACATGATTTGTCAAGATTACATCGGATGTTAATAGTGAACTGGGGACTAGTGCCCAGATCTTCTGACTTCCAGCTCAGGGCTCTTTCCATTCTAATATGCTTCACAATTGAGTCTTTTCCTTCTTAATCCAATTAAAGTCAGCACACACTTAGTAAGCACTTTCTTAGCACTGAGTTGGATGAGCACTGAGAAAGATAGAAAATTTAGATAAGCCATTGTCCCTTATTTCAGGAAGCTAGCAATTTCCTGGAGTGGTGGGGAGACTCAAACAAAGATAGCTACAATACACAACAATACAGGAAAAGTTAATTAAAAAGTGGCACGGCGAAGTGCTAAATGAGGTCATTATATGTAGGTAAGATCATGGAAGGTGTTGGTGAAAGAAATGACATTTGAGTCAGGGGGTAAGTGATACAGAGCCATTCAATAAAGAAGAAAATAATGTGAGTTTAAGGGCAGAAAGGGTATCTTTGTCTTTGTACAGCAATACCTACTATGATGGCTTGAACACAAGGTGCATAAGTATTTGCTAAATTGATTTGTTTATCAAAGGGAAAGCATTTGAGATATGGAGATCAAGATGAGCAAAGGTACAGAGGTGGGAGGGAACAGAGAGTGTGTAATTGGGGGCAGGAATGGCAGAGAGTGTGTAATTGGGGGCAAGAGTGACCGGAGAGAGACAATCTTTCTGTTTGACTGGAGCTTCTGGTGGCTGGAGAAAAATGTTCTCAGACAAGGCCTGGAGAAATATAGTACCTCCAGGATATTAAAGGCCTTGAATGCAAAGCCAGCCAGAATGTTCTGATCCTTTCAGAGAAAAGTATTAATCAGCCAGTAAGTCAATACACATTTATTACGCACCTACTATATACCAGGCACTCTATTATGTGCTAGGAATACAAATAGGAAAAAAAAAAAAAGATAGGGCCCTGACTTCAAAGAGCTTCTAATTTAATGAGGAGGGAGCTAGTTTTTATAGAGCACATTAAGATTTGCAAAGGACTTTACCTAGATTATCATCTCTGATTCTCATAACAATCCTCTGAGGTTCACAAAGATACTCTCTATATGCAAGGATCATTGAAGTACATTTGGAAGGGACCTGAGAATCCATGTAGTCTGACCTCATTTTACAGATGAAGAAACTGACATTCCCTGACATTAACTGATTTTTCCAAGGTCATAACAGATTGTAAGCACCAGAGGCAGGATTTGAACCTAGCTCTCGACTCAAGAGCCAATGAATGCTCTTTCCATTAAACCTCACTGTCTCTCTCCACAATGGGAACCAGAGGTCTAGGTTTGAGTCCTCTCTCTGCCACAGACTCCACTGAGGCAACTCATTTCAATGCATTCAAGAGCCAGTAGGGTTCAGAATTCTAGATGTAGATTTAGGGAGACATGGATTAAAATTCTCCCTCTCTCCACCAGATGCTTACTTGTTGTGTGTCTGTGAGCGAGCCACTGAACCTGTCTCAGTCTGAGTCTTCTCATCTGCAAAGATCTATGATCTTATTATCCTATAAATCCAATTCAAAATACCTCTATTAGGGACCTCTTATGGTCCCTTAGCACCTATGGGAGGTGCTAAGTTTGACAAGCTGTGGTCTTCCTGCCCTCATGGAGCTTCCAGTCTACCTTCTAGTAGAGGAATAAAACAAAAATACACACATATACATACATATGTAAATTATACTCATTCATAGTCTTGTATCCCTAGATTTGTCACTGCTGGTACTCCTTCTGTCCTAGCAGATAGTAGTAGCCCCTCTTCAATGTGGGAGATAGTTTTTGAGAGTTGCTGTGGTCAAAACATTTATCCCTCCTAGGTAGCTATTATGGAGACTGTTCCATGGACAGCAGACACATCATTCATCATTGGATGCAAGGTTTTCTAGCTTGGCAGGGTCCATGAGAGCTAATGCTCTGATGAGAAAGCTTCTGAGAAGCTAGGATCACCAGCACATCTTGGGGAGACAGTGGAGAAAAGTATAGTGTATAGCCAAGATTCCTGGATGATTAATCAGCCAAGCAAAAGTTTTGAGGGCCAATGGTTACCAAAGTGATGGGGGAGCAGCATTCTCTCCATACTATTTGCCTTCTCAGACCCTGGGAAATCTACCCTTGAACCTAAGACCTCCTTCTTAACTAGATTTTCAATCATGCTTATATTTCTTCAGCCCTGTAACTTTTCCATGATGGCCTCTTTGGGTCAGGAATGGATGTGTGGTCAAGGAAGAATGATAACATACATACTATGAATCATATTAATAATAATAATTAGTGCCATGGCACGTGTGTCTCCCCATCCTTGACTGAAACTCATGACTGTGAGGGATGGAGGAAAGGGGACACAGAATGTCAGAGTTGGGAGGACCCTTAGAACTTGGAAGAGCTAGAAGAGACCTTCAGATATAGAACATAGACTTTAAGATAGAGCTAAGAGCTCATTGTCCCACACGGTCCCCAGAATTCTTAGGCTATAGATTAAGATCTAGAAGGGACCTTAGACATTATCTAGTCCATCTCTCTCATTTTACAGATGGGGAAACCAAGGCCCATAAAAGTTGGATGATTTGCCCCAAGCCACACATAGACATAAGAATTGCCACCTCTCCAGGTGAACCCTAAGCTAAGATTTATAGCTTTAGCTAAGATTATACCCTCTGTATGTGTGCACTTTCCTCCTTTGACAAGCATCACCTCATTTCATCCTGATAGCTCTCCTCTTGACCTATATATCTTGTCACTGGACCCAGATGGCTCCAGAGGGGAAAGTGAGGCAGGTGACCTCCCACAGCCTCCCTCACTCAAGTCCACTTGCATGTCTTGATCATGGTCCTCTTCGAGAAGGAAGGGAAAACAGCTACAAGGCAGATAGTATTGTTCCTACCCTCAGTTTGTAGATGAGTTAACAGACTCAGAGAAGGAAAACAACCTTCCTGAAGTCTCCCACACACATCCCCTGCCACTATCTCAGCAAGTCGGTGGCAGAATCAGGTCTAGAACTCGGGTCTCTACTTGCCTGAGCCAGGCCTGGCTCCAGCACATCTCACTCTGAGCCCCCCGCCCCCCCCCCCCCCGTGCAATTGGCTCTTCTTGGAGTTTTTATTTGCCATCTTAAAAAATAAATGAAGATGTTTTAGAGCCAACCCACAGAGGGCACAGCAATTTCTGCCTTCGTGACAGGTGATGGGAGACCTGCCTCCTCATTAGTTTGCAGCAAGGGCTATCAGTCTCCAAGCTCTGCCTTCGCTTTCTGAACCCCGAGAGTTAAAGTCTCCCTTTATCAAATAGATCTCGCCAAAGTCGCTTTGTGGTAGAAGTCTGTCGGTGCCTTCCCCATTTAGAGGCCGCTTCCGCAGCATCTCATTTAAGCGGGCCCTTTAGCCAATCAGCTGCCGATCTCTTCTTCCCCTCAAGTCAATTACTCGCCAGTGCTGAATTAATGGGACCCGCTGGCCTTTTCCGAACGCCGTTGTCAGGAGCAGATTTATTCTGACTGACTGAGTTTCCTGGCACAAATAGTAACTGCCAACAGATAAAAGCCCTGCTAGTGTTGTGGGTGAAACAAAGCACAGGCAGGCATGGCTTTGTCACATGCTGTGATTTGATTACAAGGGTTAGAAAGAAATTACCTTATAGGCCTCCAAAAGCTGCTGTGAGCTGGAGGCAGCTAAAGGGTGAGAGGGGGATGTGTCAATTGTCGGCAGCATCAGAACCCCAGAATCTTAAAGCCACGGAACTACGGGGACAATCGGGAATACCGAATCTTGGAGGGAAAGATGGAAACAAGGAAGAAAGGAAGAGAAAGGAGAAAGGAAAGGAAAGGGGAAAGGAAAGGAAAGGGGAAAGGAAAGGAAAGGGGAAAGGAAAGGAAAGGGGAAAGGAAAGGGGA